>CM041787.1:33890267-34112156 GCA_023375725.1 Nephotettix cincticeps | reverse complement strand
CGAGGAGACTGCTGATCATCTGCTGTATGACTGCACCGAGCTTGCCGGGGTGAGAGCTGCCACTCTCGGCGTCATGGAGAGGGGTCGTCACCTTCCCCGGGAGGAGCTAGTGGGGAGACTACGGCAGTTTGTCAGGTTTTTAAACTTGGAAGGTCCGTGAAACATTCAATCAACAGGGGTGCGCAAAAAGCCACTTGGCTGACGTGCTATAGGAACTCTGTTCCGCCCCTTTGTGTAATGTAATGTAATGTAATCCCATCTACCAACCATTGCTCACAACTATCCACAATCCGCCGTGACCTCCAAGTAGCTGGATTACAGGACACACCACCGTCTTAGTCTTATTATCGGAAGATATAAGACCCTAGGAGGGTATATTTTCTTCTTTGCCACAGCTTCCATAATTTGACCCATTCCAGTCTACTCTTTAAGATCACTTCACCCAGTCGGTGGATATCTGGAAAGTGAGTCTTTAGAAGTAGAAGAGGTCAACAAGTGAGGATGAGCAGTGCCTCCTCCTAACCAGGCCTACACAGCCATTTTACCAATGCAGTAGTGTGATTGGTTCTTACATTATCGCTTTAGCCAATACTTTGGGTAGCTTGTGGTACAGATGGATATGATATCGACACAGAATTTCTTGAATATATACGTCTTGGTCTGAAAAAAGGTACTCTGTTGAAAAGTTATGAAGTTTTGTTAATCCATATAACCATCAAGGATCTAGTACGTATTGCCTCAAAAAGTTAAATCTGCAACAAAATGTGTACAGGATATTCTGAATACAGTACAAATAAAGGTTTTAAGAGAAAGGTCAAGGGAAGATGAATTCCATAATTGGATAAAAATGGTAGAGGAGTAAAACCTTTTAGTGACTACCCGAAAATTAATAAAACCTTTGCCAATGGTCAATGACTGACAGAGGTAGAATTTAAATGCTACTTAAAAATGATAGGGGATGTAGCACCAGCTAGAAGTCTATGTGGTAGATCCAACGATGGCAACCAATGCTGACAGTGATCTAGCACTAAAATAAGCGAATTCTGTAAATTGAAGTTAAACCTAAACTTAATTAAAATAAAATGACACAACGATATTAGAACAATAATAGCGGATAAAATATGAGAAGCAAAGAAAATAGGACTTTGAAAAAGACACTGCTTTGAAGTGGATAATATCAGGAAAAATTTAATTTAAAAGTTTTTGAATTAATTTCTTGAAAACAATACCAAATTTATTACACAACTTTTGGAAAACGTTCAAGTTGGATGGTAAAATTCTTACAAAATTGGCACAAACTGCATTAAAGTTTTAATCAGTACCTATTAATTTGAAGAATCATCTCTATACAATGATGTAAAATAATCCAAGTTTTTTAAACAATATTCTTTGTATTTTAGCATTTTTCACAATGGTGAAAAGATGTAAAATTTAAATAAAATGTTCTTCTATTTAAGTTAATATCATTGCTAGAGACTAATTTTTAAATATCAATTTATGAGAAAATTATGATTACACTTGGCTCTTGATGATAATAAGGGTGTATATTTTTTAAATGTAGGTTTTCGGAGTTGAAAGAAATTAGATTATAGCGACAGGTTTTCTGAGTTTGGAAGTTACAAGTTCAAATAAACCTGTAAGCTCTGAATCGAAAAGTTTGTAAATGCATTCCAAGAAAATTACACAATGACGTCACTTAGTTTCAATCTGATGCAATAGAGAGAGGAAAAATAGTACCTTCTAAGTAATGTTAAAATGTGTTTTTGTTGGGATTGCATTTTGTTTCATTAATTAAAGAGTACTTAAAAATATAAGTTGAAAAATTGTGTGTGTCAATTTGTATGAATAATTGTAACAATATAGAAAACTAATTTGGCATTGCGGCGGAGTAATATTCTGTTTCGTTGAAACTTCTGCTATTCGTTCCCCATGTGTCAAGAACAGCAGACGTCAATTTATTCTTCTGTGTTTATTTCGCGTTAATATGGGGTTCTAGGTGCTTTTGAAGCCGCACACGGCCGTGTGCCATCACAGCAAACAAAAATGAAGTAAGTTTTTGAGATATTAATGACAAAAATGTAACTTAATTTTATAAATATGTGGGAAGGTCATGGGTGGCTAGCTGGCGTGTTTTCTCCCAATCCACAATATTTCATGAATGTCTTTGTATAGGTAAACAAAAACAATAACAGCCGATAATTTTATATGTTCTAAACATCATTCATTTACTATTGTTTTAATAATATGTTTATTTGAGAGTTCATGAACTAAGATTGTAGGTACCCTAATTTTGAAACTTTCTCTTCTGTTCTACTTAAAAAGTAGTTTACTGTAGGTTTCACCTATTTAGAAAACTTCCCAACCAACACTAGATGAACTTAAAGGCAATGATTTAGTCAAAAATATATTTCCCTCTTAAATAGGATAGCATTTGTTTGTTCAATTCACTTTTTTAGAGGATCCTTATAATTATGGATGATTTAATTATTTTTTTATTATTTAGGCCCTAGTTTCTCTTCTTGCATTCAATTTTGTGTCACTTAGTCAATGAATGTAATATTGTGAATTATTACATTTTATATTAATTTTGGCACACATTTTAAAGTAATGAATTTTTAAAGAAAAATATCTTGTTGATTGTCATGGGGACTACTGTAATCCATTGCCGTTATCAGAACTACATGGGACGTTATAGTCTAGTTGAAGGCATCCCTCGAATTATGTTCTTAGTTTTATATATGGAAATTTATCAATGACACTACTAAATGATGAACAAAAGTGATTCATTAAAAGAGCACATTTGGCATGACATGTTGACCTGTTCAACATTGCTTGAAGAAGGACATTAAGTTAGAATTCATAATAACCTGACATCCAATACTCTTATACATATTTTTAAAATGTATATTAATATAATTGTATATTAATCATTATTTGTTAAATCAATATACAATTTTTAAAACAATCTTGGTAGGCTGTTGTTTATAATAACTGCTTCAAACCCAATATTTTGGTCCATCCATAGTATGAATAAACAAGTAATACTATAGCCTGATCGGCCCTTTTTGAGGAAGGAATAGATGTCTCTGACAAGGTATAGAATAAAGTTCAGAGTAATATTTGGCAATCAATCAATATAATAATATGAATTTTCAAAGTAGCAAGCCTAATTGTTGACTTATCCTTTACAGAGCCAATATGGCGCGTTTTCAAGAAAACTACGTCGCAGAGACGACACAAATAGCACAAGAAAACTCTATAGTGGTTGAAGAAGTGACTGGATACAATGGCTATGTCAGGTGTCTGGTCGTGGAAGGAGGAGCCAACGAGTCCGCTGTATCAGCTTGAGGCGGACTCATGGCTCAATACGAGCGACAATGTAGCTGTTGAGGTGAGCAAGAAATTCTAAGTTGTAAATATCAAATAATATATTGTATGTTTGATGTAATTAATAACAAGATTTATTCAGATATAAGTGTAAATTAGTTTCTTACTTTTGGTGAAAAATGTTGCATCACAAATAAATCATATCATTAACGCATTAGTATTTTAAAAGATCACAATTGTATAGCTGAAATTCAAATAGGTAAATTGGCCTAAATGTAGACTGTCTAGTTTCGAGCCTGTTTGAGCAATAACATAACCTTACAGAAAGAGCCTTCTTTTGACTCAAATAACTTTACTTCTTACCATAGGGTCGAAAATAACTCTTGAAGTACTTCTTAATGGTTACGTTTTAGGGTTCATTCAGTTTTGTGAACAATGAAACCCTTTAACTTTTTTTATAGTTAGCAACGTTCAAATCCTGGTATTATTTTCTACAAAAGGTTTAGTCAATCATTCTTTACTTAACCCTTCGTGAGACTTTTACGGATTTATCCGCACATGTTATTTTCACCAAGAGTGGTAAACGGATATATCCGCCGATCTGTTTGAGATACAAAAGCGGCATGCGGATATATCCGCATTTTTCATTCTTTGTCGTTTGTTTGTTGGTCTGCTCCCATTTTGACGTAGCTCCACTCACATGTGTGAGCGGACTGTTGTGATATTCGAGGGACACTCTGAACCTCTTCCCTCCGCGTGCTACATCCCCCCTCCCTGTGTGTTCTTTTGCAAGCTTTTGACGGATATATCCGTGAAGCTTTAAGTACGCTTTATGCTTATAAAAAAATTATTTGAACGAAAAGTTGGGGATCTATAGTGCAACTACACCATTTCAGAACGTAATCCATGTAAAACAAAAAACAATTTCCCCAATACAAAAATAATTACGTTGATAAGTGATGAGAATATTAAGGCCAGCTCACGAAGGGTTAAGTTTTGATTGGATAACTAGTTACCATCTGCCTGTAGTTAACTAATCAATACAGCAAGTACTAACCATGTACCCTTTTTAAACTTTTATTCAACATGTTTTGGGTATAATTCTATTTTCACAATTGGTAATGATCATGATAGGATTATATCTGAAACGTGTAGAATATGATTAGATAAAGGATACTTGGTTAAATGGTAATTAAAGTTAATCACACAATTGTATTGGTAGCCCTAATTTAATGTAGGGTACCACCTTAGTTCAAGTGTAAAGTTCAACTGTTTAGTATTTTTGTTTTAGTGTTAAGTTAACTGGGCTAGCAATATATACTAGAAGAAATGGCTAGTAATTCCATGAGTAAATTGTTAATATTTTGTAATTATTTGGAATAAATAATATTCTTATTCTAAAATTTATGAAGTTATCTCATGTCCCTTAGGAGACTGCTCAACCTCTTTTTGTTTTGAATTGTATGTTATCAGGCTCTTTGCCAACATATATTTCGTATATTTATAATCCAGAAAATGAAATTGTAAGGTGTATTTACTATTACAGGTGGAACTTTCCGATGAGGTCAAAACATCCAGGGCTGAGCATGCCTCGAAGCTTCTCCAAGATCTTGACAAATGGACCAAAGAAGGTTAGTGTTCACCGTGTTTTTCTGCATGTCTCAATATTATCTGTGCCGTTGCGTAGCAAACATTTCAGGTTTGGGTAGTATCGGTAGAAGCTGCAGTTTTGAAGAATTGTAAAATCATATATGTTCTTTTTGGAATCATTCTAATTTAATTTCATTCTAATCATTTTTGATCAGTAATTTTAATGATTTCCTAATGAAACAGATAATTTGTAACGATGAAAAATTTATGAAAATGATTTTAACCCGCCATCAGTCAATCTATGTTAAATTCTGCATTCGGTCAACTATATAAGAGAAATCTAATGCATACTACTTACTGCTAAAACACAATACAACATGTACACAAGTTGACAGATGTCAATCAAAGTTAGCGAGAGTGAAAACAGCTGGCCGTAATGACTCACGTTTATAAGTGAAAAACGCAGACTCAGGGTGGAAGAATAACAGCCACCGTTGCCTAGCAACAGATATAAGTCATTAAATGTTTCAACAATGCCACCATATTTTTTTTATGAGTATACAGAGTCAAAAGCAAATTCAATATGGTTGTTTCACGAACTACAGGACCATAATATTGTAGTCATATGATTGAGCATGTGATAGGCACTATCCGCATAGTGTCGATATACTGAGCTGCAAATAAGCGCTAGCCGCACGGTAAGGGTTAATATTTGGAAAACTGAAGAAATAATCTGAGCTTAAGTTGCAAACCTTCCAAACTGTCAATTCTTGACAACTAATTCGCTTTTATTTGGATAAAACCAAATTCCAATCGAGTAGTAGTACTGTAAAAAGTCTGTGTGTGGAAGAAATTTCTTGTTTTGTTACAATTTTGATATGATAAATTACTTGTAGCTGTATTGGACCTGCCCAAGTAAGAATCATTTTAAAGTTTTTTTTTAATTACTGAAATATCTTGTCCAAATATACGTACTAAAGTTGTTATGATGAAAGAAAGATCTCAGCAATAAAACAACCTTGACAGTAATTAAACCCGAAAACATTTATCCACACCACAATTTTTTATAATGCCACTTTGATAACAACATCGGCTCCAGTTTTGGATGTCTTAGTCTTATTCAATAGCCAGAGTATTTAACCCATTCCCGTCTAATGATGTACATTGTACTTCAGCGTATTTCGCTAGACAGATGTCTAATGACGTGCGCCGTGCGTCCCGCAGCGCGGACCGCGGGGTGGTTATGAGCAAACAATGTACGTTGCCTGCTTATATTTCGACGTAGTTCTTTTTTCCGCCGTTAGGGGTTCTAGTTCATTTCTCATCCGATAGATGGTGTTGGCGTCCTCTTTTATCATCTTATTTAGTGTCAAATGTTTTTGTATTGACAGTAAATTATTTTCTCGTTCGCACAATTCGTTTAGCGATTGTATTTATTGATGATAATACAGTTATAATGATTATTATTTAAAGATTTATCATTAACTATTTATTACTGCGGGTAACTAGAAGTAGATCTGCCAAGTAAAATAAAGGAATCTTTTGAAAATAAAGTAAAATTTGACGAAACAAAAATACCTACTTGTTTCTAAGTCTACAGCTTGAAACTGGTGTAAAATTACAGTAATAATTTTTTTTCTTGCTTAAAGTGATTTTATATGCAGTTAAAGAGTATAAGGAACAGAGCAAAGAAATCAAAACATATAAATCATGGAGTTACTGTTAATTCTTTCACGCTAATAGTGACACGCGGTCGTAGTGAACGAGGCTCGATTTTCGTTCAGCCCGGGTGGCCTCAGGCGTCGACCGTTCTGCCAGACAGGAATGGGTTAATGGAAGCATAATCGTGGATATTTAGGACACAACATCGAAGTTTTTACTATAAAACATTTGTGGTGTCTCAAAGCTTGTATAAGTAACTAACGCATTACAGTAGTTGATTAAAATTCTTATTATTTGTCAAAAAAAAAGAGCTCTTACAATTAGGGAATATTCTGCAGGAACCACAGTCAAGGATTGAAGGATATAATTAATTAAGATAAAATGTATAATTATAAATTTGAAAACATTAATGTAATATTTCAACGGTGATCAATTTATATAGTTTTTGTTGAATATAGTTTAGATTATATGCTAAGTACAGTCCCTACTTCTTATCTAGTGGGTTATCTTATTCTCTTGTACCACTTTAATTTATTCTTATCGTAGTTGGTAATGTGCATAACAGGATTTTAATGAAGTTTGTACTCTATAAATCTTAATTAACAATATAACATGATCGAAAAAGCTTTTGGAGTTTTGTAATTAAAAAAAAATATTTTCAGAATTATATTTTATCTAACACACACACACACACAAATATATATAAATAAATAAACATTTATACATAGAATACCAGCTATATAAATTGATTACGTCTATGTTTGAGACATAATTCAACTGTCCAGTTGTCCAAGCTTACATCAGCCTCAGATTAACTTTTTGAGTGCCGAGCAGCTCGACATTAAACACACAACAATACAAACACTACAGACGTATTACTGTAGCTTGAATGCCGAGCGTATTGGATCGAGACGGTCATGCCCGTGCGAGAAATGCCGGCGCCTCCCTCCGATATTCTCAGAAAATCACCGTTTATAGTTCTTAGCAGTTTTTGTAACTGGCTTAAATTACACTAAAAGCTTCAGAAAGGCATGGGCTTTATTTTTATACATCTTACTCTATGACGGAATGCTTTCTGAGATTGTGATCAATCAGAAACAATTCTGCAACAGCTGCGATGACCAATAACAGAAGACATTTGTATAAAAACATTTAATATTTATTTATTATTAATTTCCTGTCATTTCTAAAACTCATAAAATGGTACCTTTTGTAAAGAATAATTTATAATCAATTGTTTAAATGGACGTGGTTGCTATGTAAGGCTACACCTGTCGAAAAAAACAATTTTTGTCAGTTTTGCTTATTTGCTGATTTTTTCTTAGATAAAAATGAATAGGAATTATAAAGCAGCTGAGAAGCAAAAATGTTGGTTTTAAATCATTTTTTATTTCTTAAAACTTGTATTTTTTTAAATAGGTTCATTAAGAAAAAGTTAACATTTTTTCAATTCTTACTTAAAATTATTGTACTTTATACATGTTGTTTGATGCACAATTTTATCCAAAGTAAAACAAAAATAAAATTGTTATAATTGTTTTACTAAACCGTGGCGTTTTTCGGGAAAAAGAGCCGGCATTTAGCAGATCCACCATACCTAAGGCTGGCAATTTTAGCACATCTCGAATCGAAACCCTTTGCACTCAAAGGGTAAAATTTAGTATCATTTTTAAGATGGACATTTGTTTTATACATAATTTTCTGATTTACATAATTAGAAGTTTTCCAATTTCTAGGTTCTTCTTAAGTTGTCAGTCACATGTGTACATATGTATTATTAGGTAAACAAATATGGTAAACTTTATGTAGACTATTTGTTATGTTGTTGTATAAAAGGTACCAATTAGAGTAGTGGCCTTGATACTGAAAATATAATACTAAATAAACAAGATATGAAACACCTGTACTTGTCTCTGATAATGTTATATCTCGATGAGCAGCCATGTGGTGAAAACGTGTTAATTTGGCTATTGTTGATAGCACTTCATTATACAAGAGAACAACAGAAATTTGTTCACCAAATGGGAAAACAATCAAGCCAAAAAACTCAAATATATATTATCTATACACAAAAAATATGTTTAATTAATGCTCAAAAATAATTATTAGATTTTATTTGATTGTTTTCATTTAGTCTTATTATAAAAAGAATTACTTTTGTAATTAAATCCCCCATTTCTTTATAAAATATATAATATTTAAACCTTAATTAGCATGTGTCTTGAAATAAACAACTCTTCAATGGCTTTTGAACTGTGATAACTCATTAGTCCAATTAAATCGTCGTCTTGCCCAACAAAAATTGTTATCTGAGCATAGGGTGGGATGAGTTCAGTGTTCAAATATGGAGTTCAACAATCAGCTAAGCAGGTTGCCACATTTTGTAGATAATATAAACACAGATGCACACAATGTGATAAGGCAGTTATAAAAAATGATTAGTCGAAAACGTTACCGTGTTGTTTGGGTTGTTTCTGGGATATCCATCGGTGAGAGTGTTTGGTTGTTTGGTCCCGTAGCGATTATTCTGATTTTTATTCATCCATCCATAGTCTTGGAAAATGATGTATTTTTTAGACTTCACAGTAATATTTACTATATATACACAATATATATATATATATATATATTTACTCTAGGGACAAAACATTGAACTCCACGAGACATTAGTTCATGCATGAACTCGCAGATGGCAGCACCGTGATGATAAACGTTGACTCCGAATCGCCGAATTTCATCGTGATAAATAAATGCTAATAATCACTTTTCACCATCATTGACCAAGACATGTCGATCGCCACTTGGAGGGTTAAGGAATTTTGGTTAAACTAAACCTGTTTACCACTAAGTTAGATCACTATTTTAAAAATTATTCTTGCAATTTTTTTGCAGTTTAAAAAAATCCTTCCAGTAAGTTTTTAGTATGAGTCATCTCAGTTATCATTAGTGTTATAAGTTCTGCTTATCCGGTGGTGAAAGTTTATTATCAGAAAAAAAAAACTAAATAACAGCACTTTGTTCAGGTTTCACAATATACATGGAAATTTAGTTTGTCTTGTTGTTATTGTTAAGCTCTTAATAGTAATACCCTATTTAAAAGAACGTAGTAGTCATATCACTACAAAATCCATTCATACAATTTGCACAATATTCATCATGTAGATAATATGAGATTTATTTATGATATCGTTTGTTTGATTGTTTAAAAAATAATTTTCATCGGTGATAAGAAGAAGAACATTATATGTACAGTTAAGTAACTGGACAATAATCTTATTGTCTAGATGAGATAAAGTTGCCTCTTAAAGTAACAGTCTGCCCAAATCAGTTTATTCACTATTGTTTTTGTTTAACAGTAGTTTTATTGCCTGATAGCGTAAACCATTTTATCTGTGTATTAAATAAATTCATTTTCTCATTGTTGAGATATTAAAAATTAATTACTAGTTTAGGAAATATGTGAAAAATAATATCTCGGTACCATGCAGAATTCATATTGCGTTTACATAAATTAATTGCTCCTTTGTGGATAAATTTATAATTTATCAATTTAAAAATTGTGAAATAAAAATCTTCTTTGAGAAATTTTTTATACAAATTATTTTGAGTCAGTCAACCATTTATGCAGTTTAACTTGCATTTTTAAGATCAGAGTTTCTCCATGCCAGAATGCAGTTTGTATAGTCGTACTCGTATATTCCTATGGAATAGATAACTAGTTGTGTTAGACTTCAGTATACATGAAGTGGTATTTTTGAAATCTATCTATATTAAATTGAAAATGGATAGATTGGGATTGTTGATTAGTTAACATATGTCGTGTTTATTCAGTGTTAGTCACCAAGTATGGTAACTGAGTTAGAAGTTCGATCCTTAACAGATAAATAATAATTGTGCCTTATACTAATAAAAAATAATAACACTTGTAATAAATAATTCTTTATTATGAAGGTACAATAGGAATTCAGATACAATTTTATTCATTAATCCTTTTCAAAATCATCAGAAAGTGTTCCACTATAAAAAATTTTATTTTAAATATTGTTAAGGTGAAATTGAATTCTTGAGTTCTGCAAATCCGTCATAGAAATGTTTGGAATTGTTTATTAAGGTCTCTAAAATAATTTCCTTGGAAGATACTTTGAGTAAATCTGTTAAGTTTAATTTTAAGTGAAATTCTAATTAAAGGAATTATGTCTATATAATTTAGAGTTTAGCACAAAAAATTGTTTACAGATTAAGTCTTGTCTTAATCAAAAATTTAAATCATTGCAAAATGATAAAGTGGACAAGTGAAACCTACATGTATAGTTAGAATGATGAAATATCTTCAATAGCTGATGAAATATTTCTGCAATGCTAAATATCTGTTTTATCAAAATCACCTGATCGTAGAGTGTCTGGTTTATTAATTTTGTTATGCAGTTGAAGATTTTTTAAAGATTTTAATGGAATGAAATAGAAAGGCAAATGTCTAGGGTAACCTTGGAAGTTTAAAACTAATTTTATAATAAAACAAATATTTCCTGTAATTTATATACAGTCGAAACATTGGTCGAAATATTGTAGTTGTTATACTAAAGCCAAAGTGTTATAAAGACTAATGACTTTAGGAGATTGTAAATAAAAAATTACCTATAGGTTACATGTTTACCTACAATAATGTTTACATCTCAACAATAAAATGTCACTTCCTGTTCATCTTCGGTAACTGTTTAAATGACCACTCTCCCAAACAGTAAAAACATCAACCTAACCCGCCTGAAACATAGTTTCGGACCACTTGATGGCTTTAGCTATGGTGGATGGCTCCACTAAAGTAGATTCAAGTAAATAAAGTAGTTCATTTAACCTTTACATAAGATACAGATGTTTTTGCCAGTTAGTTAACGGAAATATAGTCTGAATTAAAAAATCCCAAGGTGTTAAATTTAAGATAATTCAGTAAAGAAAAAAAATTAAGTTACACAAATTTATTACCATTTAAAATTTTCGTTCTGCTACACACTGGTAATCTATTCACATCGAAGGGCTTTGGTATAAATTATATAATTTTTATTAATTTAATCATACTGGGTGATGGGCGATTTAGCTAGATTACACCAAAGGACTTTGTAATAGCTGAAGTCAAAAGTGAACAAACAACGTGATAAAGGGTCTTGAAAACAAGTGATAGCAAAATATATATTTCTTTATCATGAATCGGTTACTCTCTTTTTGAAATACATACATACATCTATACTAACTACCTATACTGCTCTCTAAATTCAAACTTATCTTTACTTTGTATTCATCTATATTAATGAGTAAGGGTTGTTATACATTAGCACAATAATCCTGAAATCAGCTTAACAAAATTGCATTTTAGTTCAATACATATATGATATGAGTTATCAGATTAAAATAAATGAGATAGGTTACATATCCAGAAGAAATCTCTACAATTTTCTGTTAAACTAGGTTTAAAATAAAAAAATAACATTGTATACTCTCAAAAAGCTGAAATGGGTCATAACTTAATTTCTGTCTGTCTTTCTGTACTGCTAAATAAGACATTTTACTGTTTGTTTACTCAATAAAAACGACTGCACCCATTATGATGAAACTTATTTTTCTTATTCTATACCTTTTGGAGAACTGATATAAGGTCGATAAAAAGTAATATTCAAAAGTATAATTTCTAAACAAATTTTGTTGATTTTTAGTATTTTTTGTCAATTATCTAAAAAATATTTTTTGTTGAGAGATATCTTTATAAAAATGCTAGGGGATGTTCTCAAATGTACACTTTAATAAAAAAATTCTAGGGTTGCAGCTTTTAGTTTCTGAAATAATTGTACCTTACTTTTTTAAATTTAATATGGCCGGGATAGGAACATTCTGATCCCTCATTAAAAAAATTATTCAAGAATAATTTTTAAACTTTTCTTCTTATATCATACAGTATGATACAGTATTATAGATACAGTAGGATAATTTTTGTGGAGAGTGGCTGATGATTAGGGACGTTTTCCTACGTCCTCAGTACGTTGAGCAGACGATATTCAGACAACTGCGTGGCTACAACAATGACCTCTGTGATAGTATTCAAACGCAACGCAAAAGTGTTTTCCAACTAACATTTTTAAACTCTGTGCTGCGTGATATAGGCCTCACCAGATGACTTTGAGTTGTCACAATATATAATTGCAATCAGTAATATAACATTTTTGATAAGTTATAATTAAAATGTAACTAGTGTTATGAAATGAACACCAAAAATGATAGAGGGGCGGTCTAGCCAGTTAGTCGCGCAGCGCGGTCCGCAGTGGTCCCAATCGCGGAGCGCAAAGCGCGCAGCGCAGTTAACGTCTAGTCGCACACTGTGGAGGTGGGAAGACATTTTGCATTTGTTCTCAATGCAATCAGTAGTCTCCGCAATTGCGAAGAACAGAGCATGCAGCACAGTTAGCTTAATAGCATAGATAGGTATTAGCCTCTAAATGTACAATGTACATAGCCAATATTCCCTATAACAATTGTTTTAATCACCTACATCAAATTTTGTCGTGGTACAAGCATTTAAGTTTGTTGTATGTTGGAATTTTTGCAAATGAAGTTCTTCTTCCTAAAGTTTTTAATGCAGGTTGTTGGATTAATAATTAATTAAAATTGGGAAAAAATTATTTTTCCTTGGATTTTAGGTTTAATATGTGATTAATTAGGCTAGTTGATCAGTTTTTTAATCTTCAATTTGATTAAAGTATATAGTAAGTAGATTCAACTTGGGAAAATTCATATTTAAAATGAAGTTTTATCTATTCCTTTACACTGAACTATGACACCTCCAATCTAAAAATAGAACTTTTAATTATCTCTATCTATTGAGCTCACTTTAGCAAAAATTTTGGCAGATAACAAAAACGTCAAAGCACCCCATACTGGGTGATAAATAGTTTTAATAATCCATCGTAAATTGTAAACACTCAACCTTATCTACCTGGGAGTGCGAGATGGGATATTAACGGGCTGGAGTGGGGATTCACGAACTGTGTGGAGCATGTGTGATAAGAGGATTGACCCATGATAAGGTGTTATCTACATGTCGGTATATAAAGACGAGAACATGGGGAGGCAGTCAGTAAGAATGATGCAAGTGATGCCAACGGATTCAATGAGGAGCAAAGCTAGTCCCGTCCACCGTTGCCACCGCCACCACCATCATCACCACCACACGCACCACACGCACCACAGGAGGGTGACTCATTATGCACGAGGTATGACTCGCTAGAGGCTTCGTCTCCTGTCCATCGCTCGGGCACGATTTGAAAAACTGTGTACTTTTCAGTATTATATTTCTCGAATTTTGTATTTTTTTACTTAAAAGCGAGCACTCTCGCTAAATACATGTATTAAACTTTTGGTCGTTGTTCATTTCAAGTCAAATATCTTTTTTGTAGCAAAATAGTTTCTAAATTAAAAAAAATTTGATGTGAAGTTTAAAAGTGAATCACAGTTTTTCGCTGATCATTATATGAGCCTTGACGGCTCGTGTTTTCACTTTCTAAACGATATTTAGCGGGTGAGATACATCGTGCACCGATATTATGTGAACTAGCATTTTCCATTTATGAACAGTTTAAATTAATTTCAACATTATTTTCAAGCCATTGTTGATAACTTTGGGTGCAACTTAACACAAATTTCCTAAAATTTGCATGAGGTAGAGTATAGTAAATGAGACTATTCAGTCTCTTGCTATAGTTTTTCACATTTTAATATAATATGGCTATGTCTCATCGGATCACCAGGTTTGAGTGGTATGACTTTTCAGTCAGATACCATTCTGTAGATTTTGGTTCATTATAGATTCACCTATGTGGATAATCTTCAAGGCTCTCCAGTCTTGAGCACTTTTCTACGCATGCTTATGGATTGTTTCAAGTGTGTTTGTTCTAAATTAGTTGAGTTTGGTTGTATGTTGCTTGCCGCCTTCACCATTTGATTATGGAATAGTCACCAGTGTGAAGTGGCAGGTTTCTTTCATTTGTTCAGTTGGCCATCTTCACCATTTGATTATGGAATAGTCACCAGTGTGAAGAAAGGCATTTTGTTAATTTATTTTGGCATTTGTTTATTTTCCTCCGTTTTCAACGATGTAATTTCACAATTCGCTGACCCCTTTAGTAGACCTTTTCTTCAAAATGTTTTGCTATGCAAAAAGATATTTGATAGAAACCCCTTTCTCCTCCCCTCTAGAGTAAGAGATTTAGAGATAGAAGACTACGAAAGTAACTTCAAGACTGAAGAATTCTCAAGTATAGTTTTTTCCAAAAAAGAAATGCCAACACCTCAGTGTTGAAAAGTGCCAACAGTAGTACTTTATAAATGATCACATTGGATTTTTTCCAGTTTCATGTTTTTAAAATTTTACTATTTTTTATATTGAATAAATATTAGACTACATACCAAAAAGATCAGTTTTTTTAAAAATCAAATGCTGACTGAAGTTGTTTATGTTTGTAAAATACAAACTTTCGTACGAAGAATATTTTTGGAAGTAAAATTTATTTATTTTTTAACTCAGACATGAAAATAATCAGTTTTTGATTGGACTGCTAATTAAATGAATCCATCTAAATCAACCAGGTGGTTGAAAATGTTTTGAGCCTTCAAATATTGTGTGCTGAAACAGCCAGTCTGGTGTTGGTTTTGCCAAACGAACCAACTAGTAATATAATTCCATCCGACCGGATCGTCCAAAGCTACACAGCAGCTGAGGAGATTGACATTGGTGGGGAATTCATCTCCGCACTCCCGGACAACACTGCTACCAGAGTATGTCTAGTTCGTAAAAATAAAATATATTTTAATTTTACGCTTTATCCTTTTCTCTCCTAGAAAACCTTTAAATTGTGTTGACAAGTAATATTCACTCAGTGAAAAAGCTGAAAGTTAGTAAACTTTCAGCCGTCACAAGTAACTCTCTTAACTGATGTTTTTCACTTTTCATTAAAACATATTGTTTGTATTAAAATACATTGTGCACAGTTACTGCCATTATATATTTATTGCATTGAATTTTTAACTTACATTAAAGTTTGATTTCATGCTTTGAATTGGTTGGCATTTTTTACTAAAATAACATGTTGCGTCTTCATTGGTGCTCGAGTCACTTTTTTGTTACTTGGTTTTGTTATTGAGTTTTCTTCAGAATAGACCTTTTTACTAATAGTTTTTTTCAATCAGG
Organism: Nephotettix cincticeps; assembly: GCA_023375725.1. Taxonomy (NCBI): domain Eukaryota; kingdom Metazoa; phylum Arthropoda; class Insecta; order Hemiptera; family Cicadellidae; genus Nephotettix; species Nephotettix cincticeps. The sequence continues at coordinate 34,096,348 of CM041787.1, read as the reverse complement.
TTTTGTCTTCATGTATTAGTTAGATAAATCAAATCATTTTGCCTGTTGCTTCTTTTGCCACCCAGACTTCATATTGGTGGGTTTTGGTATTTTTATGTCTTCTAAAATTTCCCTGTCTTTTGTAGACATACTGTGTAATGGTAAACATTAGAATATGTCATCTCTAAATTATTGATCCTTTGTATGAAGGTAGTTTTTAGATATTAGTAAATAAATATACGTTTGAGCCCAAAATCGTTTTTTTAAATATGATGATTTAATTTATGTGTTCCTTCTTAAAGAATAATGCAGCTGGTGTTACTTGTGTGTCATGCTTGTTTCTTCTCCCAGTTTGAAGGGGCTACGTAAGTGTCACTTCATTTAAGTTGTGGTGCTTTTATGTCGTTATTGAATACTCTATAGTCAATATTTTGTCTTCGTATTTTATTGCATTTAAAGGACTATTTTATAAAATTTTAACATAAGCGATTGCAGTACTATTATTTTTTTTACTTTATCTCGGATAAAGTCTCACATATTGGATATGTTTATCATGATAGATAGATGTCTATATTGTTATTTATTATGTTCGTCTAGTAGCTAACGACCCGATCTTATAATAATTACTGTTATGTTATTAATATAGATTCAAAAATTTTCAAGCCCCATGACATTATTATAAACTCAGCGCATTGATATACATGGTGTAGTATTCTCATAGGCACTAAGAAAATTATACAATGAATTTTATTCCAGTAAAGCAGAACCTTAAAACTCAACACCATGAACCTAAAGGTTGTCGAGTTACAGAGTTTTCGAGTTATGCAGAACACTGCAATTTTTCAAGAGTTTTAATTAGTTATACATAACAGACTCAAGTTTCACGTAAACATTTATTACAGTAATATTTATATGAGTATTGTTACATACTGAGAAAACAGGTCTTGTCAAATATTCAACAATTAAAATTATATGTTCTTTTTAAAAAATGCCAAATTAATAGCTGTTTGACCTTAAAACAGTCTAAAGGCGCGCAATAGATCAACTGCCCATCTCAGCTTGTTTAATCCATTCCGCAACATTGAAAAATCTACTGCACTAGTAATGTAAGATAAAGGCCTTCTGTCAGCTGCTGACTGTCGAGTTAGAGAGGTTTTACTGTTTATTGGTTTTCAAATAACAACTCATAAAACAGTTAACTTGTATTTTGAGGAATGCAATAATAAGGTTAATTTACATTAGTATAGTCAATCCATATAGTCTTTACTTATTCAGGAGGCATAAATGTTTAAATTAAGTCATCATAATTACAAAATACATTCCAATCACAATTTTCATCACACTCAAACTTGTACGGTACTGTAAATAAATTTGTAAAATAGATTAACACCAATCAGTTCTTTTATAGCTGTAGGTTGAACTTTGTCTTCTTTTTGGGTTGTTATATGAAAATTAAACTCTTGGTGTAGTCATAATTGTGAAGAAAGATATTTTGATGGGTATTATTTTCGTTTTTGTTTATTTTTTCAGTTTTCACCGATATAATTTTACAACTTGCCTACCCCTTAGTTGAACTCTGATGGTTAACTTTGGTGTTCAGTTTCTTCTAGTGTTAACATTGGAATTCCTTTAAATTTTTTCATTACAATACTAGGTGACCTGGCGATCTCCGTAAAGCCTAACAGTAAATACATGTTAACTTGGCCATGTTCTGAAGTCGAGTAGCATTACGGTTTTGTTGTGTAGATATTCTGGGTCGTGGCATTCATAGTTACTAACAATACTGAAACGATAAGATACATTAATAACATTCCCTCAAAACAAATAAATCTGAGTGGATTGATTCACAATTTTCTAAACCAACGTAAACCTAAACCAAACCTAACTGTTATACGGCTTTTATAGGAAAGATATATAACAGTTGATTATTATAATAAACGTAAAATGTATAAAAATTGTAATTATTTTTTATCAAACCAACATATAAACGTGTGACGTTTAATCAGACAGAAAATAAAAAATAAAAATACACAATACTTAAAAACCATAAACTATTAACGTGGCGAATAATTTTGTGCAGCACACATCTACTTCATAGTTTTACATTAATTAAAGGTAAGTAGAGGATATATTGCTAATGGAAAGGAAACTAACAGCTGTAGATATGAAATCAAATGTTTTGAAAATTTGTAAACAAACTTAGTACCCTTAAGGTTAATAATAGGAAATTAACTTATAGAGTTTTCAAAAATTGTTTTTCACTAAAACCTTCCCGGACACATAATAGAAAAACTTCCTAAAATTTCATGGTGATCGGATAAGTAGTTTCGCAACGCATAAAGGACATATGTACATTAATTTTTATATATAGAGATAAAGATAAATCCACTGACATTTATATCTAACATCGTCTTGGATGATGTGTTTAGTCGAACAAAGTAACAATCATACAGATGTTTATATTGACTTTGATTACTCGTGATTGTGTATCGTGTGTTTAATTTCAATGCCTCAACATTATTTTCGTCCTCTTTATTTTAAGCGATAATTAGGTCTGCTGATGTATGAATTTGTTGGTTGGTCCATACTTAGAGCTTTTCATGAAGAGCCAATTTTTGTCGTAGTTATTGGGACAAAGTTGAGTTACTAGAACTGTAAAAAATATTTCTTTGAGAATTTGTTAAATAAAAACAAATACGATCAATTTCATAACACAAGATGTTGTATTTGTTGGACATTCCTTTTCTTTGTGAAGGCTACATTTTATTTTTTTAAATTTTCATTTGAGCATTGTAAAGAGAAGTAAGAGTAGGCTACTGTAGAAAGATAATTTAGGTTTTGATCATTTTAGCGAATTTCCCATAGGGAAGAAGCTATTATCGTAGGTCTCATGGTAAGACTTAAGCCCGGGACCATGTTATTTTTTCTTCTTTAGGTGCCTAGAGACCAAAAACAATAGTCGTTAAAATTTATATATATATATATGAGTCTGTGAACACGATAACTCTCGTAAAAATGGTCCGATCGAGACCAAATTTGGTAGAGACGTGTATTCCTACAAATGCTCGGACGAGTTCGTAAACCAGACATATCGGTCAATGAGAACTGGTAGTTTGGGGGGTTTTGTACCCCAAAATGGGGTTTTTTGTGTTTTTTATATGTAATTTACAAATTTTTTAGATTTAATCTTTTACCATTAAAATCAGCTTAAAAAACTACACAATTAAGTTTCTTAAAGTTTTTCTCTATCTCCACCGAGATTATACCGAGATGTTACCGAGATATAAAAAAATCTAAACACAGTACGTTGTATTTTGAGGCTCCAATGTTAATCTTATGGAGGATAAGAAAAAATTAATATTTCACTTATTGACCAATATTTTTGGATAAAAAATTATATTTAGCTTTATGTGGTTGAGGTTCATCCATTTATGCTTAAAAATCATAGATTATGTGTTTAACATGGCAGCAAACCTGCATACTCTTTTCCCATGTTAATCATATGGAGAATAGGCAAACTCCTTTATTTATGGACAGATATTGATGAAAGTTGGTATAAATGTTAAAAATAAATGTTTTTGAAGATATAAATGCCTACTCTCAGTGTTCCTCACAGCAGCAAACCTGCACACTCTTTCCCATGTTAATCTTATGGAGAATAGGCAAATAATTCTCATGTTTATCGACAGACTTTGACCACTTGACTTGTCGTATATTATTATTATTATATTATTGATTTGGAAATTCGCTGAGTACGCAGGTCTGCTGCGACAGGGGTATTTATCATAAAATGATTAAAATTACCCATTCATAACAATCTAGGTTTGGTCAATGTACCTATGTGCACATATATTTTTTATATCTTAAGAATAAAAAATCAAAACTTAATTTTTTTCAATAGTAATTATTTTATACTAAACATGATCTCAAAAGTTTTTAAACACGAGTGTCTAAAACATGACAAAGTACCACCTCTTGAGTAATATTGGGAAAGGGTAAGGATTAACGTAATAGAGACAGGCATCGGGAGAAAACTTAAAATCTACCATTTTCGTTATCATTAATTTCAATCCATCAGTTTATCTCTAAAAATGAACTTTCTTTCTTCTTTCTCCTGGATTGTAAAAGTTGTGTAAACAAATGGTGAAATTAGAAACTGTAATCATTGAAATCCAGGACATTTACAACAACTGTGTCTTCTGCTTCCCAAACTATCAAATTTTAGTGTCCACAAGCTGTGGACAATGTGAGAATGTCAACAGTTGTTGAAATTCAAGTATTTCTATGTTTTCAAAATGTAAACATTGAAACTTAGGACGTTCACAGGGTGTAGCCCAAGAGGATTTTAAAGAAATGAATACTCCTATGTGTTGCATCATGAGTTTAAGATCTACCGTTGTGTAAAATTTTAAACCCGTCGGTTCAGTATTTTTTGCGTTTACTTGCCACAACCAACAAACCCACAAGCATACAGAAACCACCTCGTCTTTATAATATTATAGATGATATAAGTCTTCATCATAATAAGATTTAGGTTTATAAGTTTAAGAATTTGTGAAATCCAGTGTAGCTAATTTTGATACGGCAATTTGGTTATGTAGGCTTTATAAAAAAGTACACAAGCTGTCGCAAAATAGTTCTCTGTAGTAGACCAGCGTTCAAAGACAACAATGCTAACACCCCCCCCGAGCTTAGACATATGTCAGCAGTAATGATTTTTTAAAGTTAAAAACCCTTGGTAGAATTTTCAATTTGTAATCTCCCTAGATAATGCAGTAAATATTCAATGGATTTTATTTGGCGATTTAAGGTCACATTACCCAACAAAACAGCAACAAAACAAAATAGCTTGGTATTACTAATTATGGGAGGGGGTTTGTGCCCCCCATAAATTCTAATAATTAATTTTACTTTGTTACTCTTGTTATTTTCAGAAATTGGATGACTATTTCGGAAACAATAAACTATTTAACTATATTTAGAAAAACTATAAAGAATAAGACAGTTTCATTAAAGATTGTTTTTTTTAAATTTACTTAATGGAGAAAGTACGTGTCAGTCCACTAATATGGTTTATTTTAATGGTAATGATTAAGTTATTTTATAACTTTTTGTTATAAGAGAAAAAAATTTAAAATATAAATACCCCCGTCGCAGCAGACCTGCGTACTCAGCGAATTTCCAAATGAATAATATATGACAAGTTTGGTCAAAATCTGTCAATAAACATGAGAATCGTTTGCCTTTTCTCTATAAGATTAACATGGGAAAGAGTGAGCAGGTTTGCTGCTATGAGGAACACTGAGAGTAGGCATTTATACCATCAAAAAATTTTATTTTTAACATTTATACCAACTTTCATCAACATCTGTCCATAAATAAAGGAGTTTGCCTATTCTCCATATGATTAACATGGGAAAAGAGTATGCAGGTTTGCTGCCATGATAAACACATAAACTGTGATTTTTTGGCATAAACGTATGGATCCCAACGACGTAAAGCTAAATATAAAGTTTTATCCAAAAATATTGGTTAATAAGTGAAAAAAATAATTATTCCTTATCCTCCATAAGATTAACATTGGAGCCTCAAAATACAACGTACTGTGTTTAGATTTTTTTATATCTCGGTAACCGTTGGAGATAGAGAAAAACTTTAAGGAACTAAATTGTGTAGTTTTTTAAGGTGATTCTAATGGTGAAAGATAAAATTTGAAATTTTTAAAAATTACATAGGAAAAATGCAAAAAACCCATTTTTGGGGTACAAAACCCCCCCAAACTACCCCTTCCAATTGACCGATATGTCTGGATTACGAACTCGTCCGAGCAATTGTAGGAATACATGTTACTACCAAATTTGGTCTCGATCGGACCATTTCTACAAGAGTTATCGTGTTCACAGACACATATATATATATATATATATATATATAAATTTTAACGACTATTGTTTTTGGTCTCTGGGCACCTAAAGAAGAAAAAATAACATGGTCCCGGGCTTAAGTCTCGCCATGAGACCTACGGTAATAGCTTCTTCCCTATGGGAAATTCGCTAAAACCCATAACTCTTAATTATTCACTTTTGAATAAATCATAGTGTTATCATTATCATTATTTGTCATTATCAGTCTTTGTTTAGATTTAGATATTCTATTTAGGGTGTTTTTAGGGATTAACTATCCTTAAAATTCAAAAAAGTTACAAGGGCCTAGAAATATAGTCACAGGTGTAATTTTGTACCCAACTTTAAAAAATCGAACATTTGGTGTACAGAATCACAGAGTTAAGTCTCCATTCTGAAAATCTCTTTTCGGGTTCAGGGAGCCCTAAAACCGATACCTACAATTTCAGCCAAAATTTGGAAATTTTGACAAGAACAATACTTTCTTCACGTACCATAAGGGGAGAAAGTAGAAAAGTCGGAGAAAATCGGTATTAGCGTATTGACTATTTTGTTGTTCAGGTGCTGCACATGTGGTACTGTAACATTCGAGTGTTATCATCTCGTAATAGAATCTCATTAACCTTACTTGATGACTGGTGTGAGTATTATTGGCATAAATTTATTACATTACATGCATTATACGTAAACATTTTGTATCATTTACGTTTTTTTAATATTTTATTAAAATGGTTCACAAAATGTTGTATTATTTCCAGTTAACATAATTACATTATTTTTGAAAAATACTAGCCTAGACTCGTTAACAAATAAATCAAACAGAAAAAAATCCCAGTTTAATTGTTTGGTTATAGTTTTAAAATTAAATATACTCAATCATTAGTAACCTTTAGGATCATGTAAGGATAATAATTTTAATGTGGTTTAATTTTGAAATATTATATGTTTAAAATTTATTAATTTGTGTCTACTATTATCTTTAAAAACTCAGTTAATAAAAAATTCTAAATTATCGTACTAAAAACAAAACTGTCTTTCAGTCTCCTAAGGAGTCAAGCGTGTGAAAAGAATAATTAATTTCTTGTCTCAAATTATTGTAAAATATCATATCTAAGTAACTTAATTTTTTTTTGCATTTCTATCTCAACACACACAAACAAAGGCAAGAGTTATTAACAAATATTTAATGTTTGTCACTGGTTGTTATTTAATTTATGTTTTGAAGTAGAAAAATTAAATGCCATTGCAAAATAAATTATGAAATTCTTTTAAAAACTCAAATAACAAGGAAGGCTTTAAACTGATCGGCCAATCACAGCAGAGGTTATATAATGTTGTCGCAAGTTGTAATATCAAACTTATTTTAGCGATTCCGGGTGCAATTGTCACGGCCGTGGTCAGTGTAAACGGCCAGTATGGTCGTTTAATGTTGTCGTTATTAATTATGTCAAGGTTTTCCCTCCCCGATCAGGGCACGTTTTGCATATAACGGCTGTAAATGGATCCGACACTGATTAAATTGTGAGAATGCTTCTGTGTATTTATTTAAGGATTTGTCATGAGGAAATTTGGATGAATAAGGCTTTTTCTCCCTTCTCAGTCAACAAGGGTTTGTTATGGATTTAAAACATCTCTCTTAAAAAAATATTTATCAATTCTTAGTCAACAAAAGAATTCACTAGAGGTAATTTCAAAATTCAAAAAAAATTAAATTTTAAAATTCTAAAAATTTAATGAATTTGAATTTTTTGGAACATTTGAAAAAATGTACCAGAACATTAAAAACACTAGTTGCGGAAATCACAAAGTAAAAGTTGAGTTACATTAATTGGTAAAGTCGTAATTCACAACGCATGTACAAATTCAATAAAAAGTGGCAGGTGGAGGCATCTGTCATCAATTTTTTGTGAACGTATCACCTTTGTGACCGTGTTGCCCTCTAGGGGCAAGTAACCGAACTGCTCACGAAGTGCACTAGACTGCCACCAGGCATTATAACCAAGTAAGCGCTTTCTACTCTTATGAACTGGTGGCTGAACCGGCTAAAGCGCTGCGCTGACGAGCAAAATGTTCTAGCCATTCGGAAGTGCTAGGGTTCGAATCCCGACCATGAGCAATCCCAATTTCGCTTGCAATTGTGTGGTATAGCGGAGGGGGGGACACCTTAAATAAACAGTGGCCAGCTTGGGTGGAAGTTGACGGCATTTGTAGGCTTAATTGGGACTGCAGTGGACACCTGTTTTGCTTTTGTGCTTAGTGGTTATAAGGGGGGGCATATTTTTTTTGTTTAGACTTAATATTTCAAGAAGATATTAGAAATTATGTTTATGTTACTGTTATAAGTAAAAAGCTTGCCACTTCTAGGGTTAAAACCAGTTGAACCAGACAAAAACAGCTGGCCGTCTATAATGTTTTACATTATCAAAAACTATACACAACTTAGGTTGTGTAATATATTTTTTTGAAGAGGCAGAACTTAAGAATTTTTAAAAAATAAAATGCAATTTTGGTCGGAAAAAGCTAGACTCTCCCTACTGTATTTTAAGGCAATCTTATCTAGATCTGAACTATATTAATAAATAGTACTCATCCAGATTAAAAGCTATTTATTTATTTCTTTGAACAATTTTGTAAAGTCATTTCACTGTTTCTCCATATGTCATTGTAATATTTTACTTGAAACTCAATCTTGTGTGAAAATATAGAACTCATTAGTTAATTTTATTATATTTTGGAATTTTCACACTTTTGAATGGTTAAGTGTTTTTATTACATAATTTATATATGCAAATGAAGGTAATAGAAACGACATTAAATAAATTTTACAATGATTATTTATTATTTTTTTGTTAAAAAATAATAAGTTGGTATCATCTTTACAGTTTTCTCAATGTTTAATTTTTTATTTACTTTTTTTTCTTCATTTAGGCTAGGGTTTGAAAACCATGCAGCCTTGCAGTACACTTTTCTTGGATGTGTATTGTTTTTTTTAAATATTTCTTTTAGACTCCTTCAAAAAAATGTTTATTTCTCTATAAATATTTTCTTCATGAGACTTCAATGCTTCTACTATATTTGTTTTATACAATTTGTATGTTTCTATGAGACAAGTATGTCTCTAATAGTCATATTTTGGGCATATCCAGAATAGATGTTCTATAGTCTCAGTTTGTCCTAAGGTGCAATTTAAACAGATAGGGGTGAAATACATATTCTTTGAAAACAAGTACTTATTGACCCTGGCATGATCATCCTACAGTAATTTCCATCGTTATAGAAACTTAATGCATGAAATAAATTTTTTAAATATTAAAATCCCTTAAAGATAACCTTACTTAACCTTATTTAAGATTTATATTCCATAAATCCTTTTAAAAATTTATATTAGGAAAAGGTAAAAGAAAATCCTAACTTTAGTTTGGATTTAGTAATTTTTTATATTAAGATATTAATTTTTTATATTACGTGTATAAAAGTATAGTTATTTTAAACCTTTTAATTTTAATTTCTTATGAAATTACAACAATTTTTTAAGTAAATTTTATGTTATACAGCTTGTTTGTAGGTCATCTTGTAATATATAGGTGAGGAAAGTTTTACAGTAATTTTTTTTAATTTTCAATCTAATTTTTTAATGTAAACCCCTGTGGAAAAAAATTAACTAGAGACTGCCTGTTTTAGACAATTTCTTTTTTAATAAAATCATAGTGTACTGCCAGTAATACAGTGGTCACTGTAGTGAGTAGTGGTTGAAGTGGGTCAGTTTGGTGTGTGGAGGTGGGGGGGGGGGCTGGCTGGCGATGGTGACAGTGTGAGGTGCACAGTGTGCTCACCACACTCCTTGGTCCAGTATCTCAGTAGCTCAGTGGCAGTGTGGCAGTGGCTATCCACGACCGGTGACTCCCAAGTGTAACAGACCGTGCTAGATGTGTGCAAATGTTGCGACTTTGTAGTATGACGCCCGAGTACCTTTTCATGTGGAATCATCTTATTATTTTCAACTCGCAAAAGCTCGTGAAAAGAAGGTGAACGTACAGAAGTGTAGAAACCGCAAAACTTTTTCGATCCCACCAATTTTTAAAAAGTCTGACCAATAAAGACTCTAGTTTTTTAGGTGTTTTTAGACTATTATGTTTGCTGTGACTGCCAATCGACGGGAGTTGTTTTATCCGGAAATGTTTGTGCCTCAAATGCTTTCCCCTCCTTATTTTGGTAGGTGAAAAGTGTTGCTAATGTATTTATCTTATTACTGTAGAAGTCTTTGGAGAGGAAATAAAATGGGAGGGGGGTTCGGTAGGTTTGTTTATAACTAAGTTTTTAAAATTTTATATTCAGGAAGGAGTTAAATTTAACTCGATTTAAATTTTAAAAATTCTAAAAAAATGTTTTTTTACTTCGATATAAAGTATCAGCATACATCATGGTTGAGTTTTTTTAGACACTTTCCAAATATATAATGTTTTATCTTCGGTGATATGTCAATTTCCACTATTTAAACCTGTCAGATCGGAAAAAGGGTACAAATGAAATCAACAGAAATCCACAAGAGTTTAAATCACCTTTGTCTAATTCCTTTAAAGTAATTCCTTGAGATAAACTTTAATTAAACTTTAAATGTCCCTAATACGAGTTAATTAAAAACATAAGGAAATAAAAATATACTTTTAAATTTGATGTATGCAATGACATTAGTTCTCACTAATGAGTAATTTTATTACAAGCCAATCTATATTAATTTATGAGGTTGAAGTCCTATATGAAAAATATTCAAAGAATAATTTTACAAATTAAAAAATTATGCAAATTAATGCAATAAGTGTAAGTTTACATGAAAAAAAGTAAAATATCCTGAATTTGTTGTACCGTATAGTAATATAAGATGGTTCTATTAACTTTAGAGTGGGGTAATTTTTTTAGAGATTACCGTATATTATTGAAATTTTATTCTTTTTCAAAGAAAATATTGAAAATTACCACTTTTTTCGGAATTATTGGACAAATTTGTTCCTTACCACAAAATCTATTCTTTTTTCGGCATTTGAGTCTACTAGTATACTAAATTATAGAATACTAGCTGATGCGGTGAACATCGTATTGCCCTACAATAAATATGTGTGTTAACTTAAAGTTAACACACATGAATCTCACATGATTCTTTAAGTGAATCTTAAAGATTCACCATGTTCCGAAGTCAAATAGTATTACGGCTTGGTTATGAAAGATTTAGATATTCTGGATCGCGTTATTGTTATGAGCCGTTCTCAAGTTATGAATGGTGTAACTAACACGATTTTAAAGTTTATTTTACCCAGTTTCAAGAACTATCATAATATGCAATATATTTACCTTGTGAGGAGCCTTTAGTTCTTGAGTTCAATGTGGTTGGTTTCCTCAATACGACTCGTGACGAAATGCGTATTGAGAAAACCAACTACATTGAACACAAGAACTAACAAGAAATAATGGCTTCTCACAAGGTAAATATATTGCATAACACGACTTTAATTTATTTTTTTAGATAGATTATAAAAATAAATAAATACAACACTATTAAATTTATTAACATATGACGTTTAATTAGACACAAAATAAAAAAATAGGTACACAAACCCCCAAAACTGTGACTACATCTTGACCTTAAATAGAATCTGTGTACCAATTTTGAAGCTTTGTAATTTTAAGAAACTGTGTTCAGTTAGTCAATCAGTCATTGAGACAGATTTGGGTTATATATATATATATATATATATATATATATATATATATATTATATTATTATTTACTCGGTTAAAACTCTTTAGTTACATTTTTTTAAGCAGATGGTTTTTATAGTTATTTCTTTCAAATCGACTCTACTAAGAAATTTTTTACTGCAGTAAAATGTTGTTTTTCCTGCATTACATTTCTTACAGTAAAATGAGATCATGATATAAAATATTTTTAGTTGTCTGCATTACGATTAAGACCACATAGTATTCACTGTGAAAGAGAGAGAGTTATCAATGCAGAAAGACCAGCTTTGTATCTCAAAGACTATTAACCTCAAAACAAGACAGAGCGGCTGGACAGGTTACACAGTTCAGGGATGTGGCGGCAGTTTAGATAAGTGATGTCATCCAACAACCTCACATTAGTGTCAGATCACACGTCTGATAAAACGTTTTTCGCAAAGTTTCTGCTGCACACTACGTATACAAGAGATAACATTGGAATGTGGAATATATGTATATGATAAATTGGAGAGTAAAAGTAGAATATTAAAATAACCTTTTTTTACTTAAAATAAACGGTACCAGTGGACTGACACATACTTTCTCCCTTAAGTAAATTTAAAAAAGACAATCTGTAATAAAACTATCATGTTCTACAAAGTAATTCTAAATATCATTTAATAATTTATTGTTCAAATTGTATGGGGGAACCCCCCCCCCACGGTAATACCAAGCTTTTTTGAGCTGGTTTTGTTCGGTGATTTGACCTTACACTTCATACCAAGTTTCATGGAAAACGGGTGGAAAGTAAGGAAGAAATTGCTTTTTTTATATTTTCCATAAGAATAACATTGGGCGCTTTCAGACAACATACTGCGTTTATTGTGGACAGTAAATTTAACTTTTCTCTGGAACCGTTAGTCGTAGACAAATAATTCAAAATACTAATTTGTTTAGTTTTTTAAGCTGGTTTCAATGGTACCAGTCAAGTTATACTTTACTTTTATTGTTTTCGCTGAAAATTTAAAAATTTGATTTTTTTACATTAAAAAGCCCATAACTTTTGAACCGTCATTTTTACAGACATGCGGGTGGTGTCAAATTATTTAGTGCTCTGTGCACTATAAACTATCAAATTTTAATCAAAATCGTTTGAGCCGTTTTTGAGAAAAATTGGATTTTTCACGTTTTTTAAGGGTTTTAGGGGTGAACTACCCTTAAAAATCAAAAATTCAAAAAAATGAAAAAAAGCGCCTGGAGATACGGTGACTATATATATACATGCCAAATTTCATCTAAATCGGACAAACGGGGTAGGCTGTGGCACTGTACACATCCAGACACACACACAGACAGACACACGGACGGACAGACATCACGCCAAAACCCACTTTTTTGGATTCAGGGGACCCCAAAACGGATATATCCACCCTCAACTCAAATTCGAAAAGTTTGACGAAAACAATACTTTCTCCATCAAAATCTCACATCTTGTACAATACAAAAAAAATTGTATATTGATTCATGTTTAAATTCGATCTCACTTATTACAGATTTTGGGGAATTATTTTTTACACTAGATTAATTTGTCATAGTGACCTTTAGGTAAAATATTCGTGTCTTAGAAATATTGGAACTAGGAAGTCAGATGGGGCCTGGCACTAAAAAAGCACCAAAATATTATTTTGGTCCAGTGTTAAAATGAGAGATTGGCTCAGTTGCATATTAAAAAAATAATAAAAAATTAATTTAATTAAAACATATTTTAATCAGTGGAGATTAGAAACTAATTTTTTCATTCTATACTCCTTCTCTCTGCCTAAAAATTTGAAATTATAAATTTGTGTTAAATAAGCTAGTGGGTTTTAAGTGGTTTCAGCGTAGTAATGTATCTATCTGTAGGACAAATTCCAGGATTCGGCTGAGATAACAAATCTTAGAAACTCATCTTTTTATTTTTAGTCCTACCGAACTACCCCAGCACTCTTGTCATATTGCCATAATATTATTGTTATAATACATCATACAGTATCAAAAAGTACACTACTAATATAATACGTTGATATTTAACTAATCAGGTAGTCTCTTCGGCATATATAGCTTCATTGTTTTTCACTCATTCTTAGGTTGTTTGTCTACGTTTCTTAGCTTCAATTTAACGTTTTAATCAGACTTGTTATTGTGTGCATTTAAATCGTCTGTTCTACTCCATAGATGTTCTCTCTCATTCCTATTATGTTAAAAAGCTTTTATAATTCATAAATATATATGATTATCACATTTTTGACCGATTGAGGGACAATTATTTAAATCATATATGAAGGCCTTAAAATTATGCTTAAATCGTTAGCCTTTAAATAACTTGTCTAATTGTGTAGATCACTTTTCTGAAAATGAAATAAATTAGGTTCATTGTTAGAATTTTAGCTAGTTCAAGTTATTTTTCTCACATGTGAAAATCTAATATCTATTTGAGTAAAGTGTGAATTTTTATAGTTTGCTTATTTACTGAACAAATAGAATTCAAATCTATGAAGGAATACAAATCGCTGTGAGTCTTTTAAAAGAATCTCCGAAAGATTTCAATACGTTAAATACAAAAGAAATACACTTCAGCCACTTTTTGTAATTTTAATCGAATAAAACCAATATTTCTCTATAAATTATGATTTTCCGTCACTTTTAAATGAGCCTTCAAATATTTGAATGCCTTACAGTTTTCATGCCACAATTAAATAAAAAAATCCCTTATTTATTATGTTTTATATTGAATCTAATAATACAAGGCTAGAGAATTTGATTTAGTACTTAATTTTTCAAAATTATTAATTGGTAATCTATAATATTATAAAGAAAAGGTTGTTTCTGTATGTTTTTTTGTGTGTTTGTTATGGCAAGTAAACTTGAAAAATACAAAAACGACCAGTTTGAAATTTTACACAAAGGTAGATCTTAAACTCATGCAACTCATAGGCGTATTTATTTCCTTAAAATCCCCTCGGATTATGCCCCGTGAACATCTAAGGTTTCAATGTTTACATTTTCAAAGAATGAAAACATAAAATTACTTGAATGTCAACAGCTGTAAACACTAAAATTTGACAGTTCAGGAAGAAGAAGAAAGATAATTTTTACAGATAAACTGCTGGATCAAAATTAGTGATCAAATTATTAGTTTGAAATAGTGGAATGGTAGATTTTAAGTTTCCTCCCGATCCCTGCCTCTATTATGTTATCCAAATCCTTTCAAAATATTTGACAGGTGTTACTTTGCCATGTTGTAGGCTCTCGTTTTTTGTCATTTTGTTAACAATAAAGGATTAATTAACAATAATTGAAATTTATCAGTACACCTCTCCACTTTTTTACCCGTGCGAAGAACCGATACTTTGGCTACTCATCTATAAAACTAGCTGGGTGGTTATGTACAGGCTTCATAACCGTGAGTTGTTGTCATAACTGTCTGACGGTTGTTGTTTCGATATGAAGCAAAATCTCGACACCCTTGATGGTTAGATTCTAGATCTAATTGCCTTTAGCCCGTTAATTAATGATCCTGTCATATGAATCAGCTGATCTTTGTCAGTAAGAAAATTACATGTCATAAAATCTATGTTAAAACTCATGTTTGAGTGATGTTTATCACCCTCACCCTTTACTCATACCCTCGTTAAATACCATCTTAGTTTGTGTTTGTGTCTCAAATAAGAATCTCCAAGAAAGCCCATTTCCAATGGTCCCTACTAATATCTGAGACTCTGATATTATTATAGGAACGACAAAGATAGCTTAATGTTGTTATTTGTTTTGAGTGTTACAGCAGGGCTACATTTTTATGGCGAAAATTTTTTTGGACTAACTATACTTCCACTATTCAAGCCTGCAAGTATCCTGTTAACTCAAAATTATTTTGAAATAGTAAATTACACAGTAAAAACCAACAGGCATCTACATTTTACCTTTAAAAGAAACCTTAAATCATATTTAATTAGTTTATCCCTAGCGAATGGTTTTTGTGGAACAAGTAATGGACTTTTTATGTGATTGGCTGAAAAAACTGAACACTGCTTAAAATCTGATTAGAAGTTATAAAATAACCTATCACGTTAAACGTTGTCTATTTTGTAGTAATCATTCTGAGTGAGAGGTCAGATCAGACCCCATATACTCAACTTGAAAACAGTTCACGACTTTCGGAGCAATTTGTTTGATTGTTAAGAAGAAAAAAAATTTTAACTACTAAACTTGAAGTCTTTGAAGTTATTTACAATAAAAATCGTAATTAAATAGCAAAATAAACTGCTGTATAGTTGTTTATATACTAACGTAGGTACTAGATTCGTAGGTATATTGTTTATACTAACAATACAGCACAGCTTTTGTCGATTACTTTGTATTGTGTCAGCTGGTCAAACTAGTAATACTAACTTATAGTACTAAAAGTTAGACAAAGAAGTGGTACCTCAGTATGTAAATGTGCTATAGCTAACCAAAGTACTTGTTCTTCGCACAGGTAAAAGAGGCTGAGAGGTTTACTGATGCATTTAAATTACCGAATGTTACAGAAACATTATACACAGAAGCAGTAACAGTATTTTTTTATTGTGTACAAAATGACAAAACATGAGTGTCTAAAGCATGGCAAAGTAACACCTGACAAATATTGGGAAAGGATTAATGTATTAGAGGCAGGCATCGGGAGAAAACTTGAAATCTACCATTCCACTATTTCAAACTAATAATTTGATCACTAATTTCGATTCAGCAGTTTATCTGTAAAAATGAACTTTCTTTCTTCTTCCCAAACTGTCAAATTATAGTGTAAACGGATGTTGACATTAAAAAATGTAAACATTGAATCCTATGACGGTCACGGAAGCTCTTTCTTCTTCTTCCCGAACTGTCAAATTTTTGTGTTCACAGCTGTTGACATTAAAGTAATTTTATGTTTTTATTCTTTGAAAATGTAAACATTAAAACTTACGATGTTTACGGGGCGTAGCCCAAGGGGATTTTAAGGAAATGAATATGCCTGTGAGTTGCATGAGTTTAAGATCTACCTTTGTGTAAAATTTCAAACCGGTCGGTTCAGTATTTTTCGCATTTATTTGCCACAACCAACAATTACTAACAAACCCACAAACAAGCATTCAGAAACCACCTCTTCTTTATAGTATTATAGATAATAGCAATATAAATCACTGGACCAAAAGCAAAATTAATTAAATTCTAATTCAGCCCTTAAAAAGAGAATTAATAGTCTAATAATTTGTGATAATAATAATTTAGCCACCGCTGTAGTCCAGCGGTCTAAGGCAAAATGTAAATCACCAGTTTGAATATTTATATTGAAACGTGAGAGAGATATCTAGATCGTTGACCACTGCTTGTGAGATCAGATCAGAACATTAGTCAACAGAAAGTGATGGATCAAAGTGCAAGGCTAGATAGCTTGGGAAAACACTGATTACCAGTCTAGTTGGGAAATAGGTTTTTTATCCTAAAACAAAGATTTTGATTGTAATGTAACACGAAAATAATTTCACAACTTTATTTATTCATTGTACAACTCTTTTCATAATGAAATAAATTCAGCTTAAAGTGTAGGTGGTACTATATGGTAGCTTTCCTAATAAAGAATAATCACATTTTTCTTGATAAGGTCACAATAGGACTTTTTTCACCAAGTTTTCCTAATCCAAAAAATAAATATTTATTAAATTCTTATTCAAACTTCCAAAACTCTTTACATTTGTTTATAACAATTTCTAGGGCATGTTTGTTTTGTAGTAATATTTTAAGGTATTCTTGTGAAAAAACTGATTAAAATTGTTTATCTATGAATTAATTTTTGTTCATTCTGGTTTTCAAATTCATTCTATAAAGATATCTTAAGATAAATTTGCCAAATACCATAAGCACCCCAAATACAACTGTGGTTTCATCATTTGAGCAAGCTAAGATTTAATTTTTGTTCTTTGAACAAATTTTTTTAGATAGACAAATTTTGTAACAAATTTTTTATTCTTATTTGGTACGATTTAACAATCTGGAAGATAATTGTTTTCATTATTTCCTGCTATGCTAGATCTTAAAAAATATAAGTTTAATTAGCTTTTTTTCTCAAATGGTCTCTTTAAAGGTGAAGATTTAATATATTGAGGTTAGAGTTCACCGAGTTAGGAACTCGAAAAAAAAAACTGATAGACTTCTATAAAATTGACTTTTATACTTGACTTAGTGTGATTATGCTATTGTAAATATAGTCAACTTGTTATATAATTCAAAATTATTTGTTAAGATATATAATATTACCTATCTTTTTCTGTAATTTTATAAATTAAATGTTAATTTTGTTTAAAATAACCAACAGATGTTCCCCTATGTCCTGTAATCCAGCTACTTGGAGGTCAGGAATTGTGGATAGTTATGAGCGATGGTCAGTGGGTGTAGTTTTCTCTTGTGTGGATTAACTATTGAATACTATGTTAATCCGCAAATACCATCCTCATAATTAGACCAATTCGTAATTCAGAGGCCGTGGTTCAATTCCACGTTAAACTGTAGGTCCCTTAGTTGCCATCGGCGGTTGGGCTATTAATTAACAGTCCTGTCTAAGGAACATGTCAGCCTTAGTCAGTAACAAGACTACAAGATCGCTCCATAACCATCCCACAATCATTTCTCATTCTTACTTGGCTTAAAATACCTACCTGGGTAGGTCGTCATTTCAAATGGTAATCTAATCTAATCTATGATTACTCTATTTGCCCTTGATCTTATTTTCTCTGAGAATTGTTTGAATTGTAAACAACATGTGGAAGTCACACATTCCTCTCAATTCCAGCTTAAGGAATAGTTCTCAACCTGTAGTCGAGGAAGTGACCCTCCATAGTGAACCAGTTGCTAACCTTGGACCACTTTCTCCTTCCGGACTGTGTGTTGTATTTGAGATTACAATTCCTAGCAGGCTGGCACTAACACCCCAGCTTTACGTAGATCATGGTGGTTTGTCATTCTGAACTGAGCTGTTTGATAGTTAATTCATTTTAGTTAACTGTTATTGATTACTATGGGTGATGCGTTTCATCTCTTTTATTGTCCTAATTGTATTTACTTGCTGAGTAGTTTTGTTTTGAATGCTGTTCCATTACTCCCAGATTATTTTTAAATACTATCGGTCAAATTGTTCGCAATTTCAAAGCTCATAAAGTAGTTTTCCTTAAGTGTAGTTTTTCAATCAATCAATATCTTTATTCATTAAATATACATACATACACATCTGAATAGTGTCATAATTTTCCCTGCCTAAATCTACGTGACATTTGCTAAAACCATTAAAGTATACCTAATACAATACGTTTCTATTAAAAAGTTGTTAAGTTTAATTTTGAATTTATTTTAATTTTTTCGTAGTTTATATGACGATTCATAAAACTTCAAATTGTAATGGTTTTGAATAATATTTTTTTTGTTTTTGGTTATTTATGGGTGGACAACTGATGATGGGGGGTTGTTAGTATTATTATTAGCTATTAAAATGGTGTCAAAAATATATTGCCCATATACAGTTAAAATATGTCTTTAGATTTGTTTTTTACACTTTTTTGGTAATGATTTGAATGGCTTATTTTTGTTATTTAAGGATTATATCCATGTTAGCTTTTGAGGTTGAGCCGTAAAAACTAATACCAAATGACAAATGTGAATGAATTTAGCGAAATATATGTCCCATAGGGTTTTTTTATTACAAAAATAAAACATCCTGTAAAGTGAATTTTCAAACAATTTTCTATGTTGTTAGGTTTCTATTTTTTTATTTTATGCTTAAAGATTTTCACCTATATTAAATATACTCAGAATGTACACTGAATATACTTTTCTTTTACTGTAATTAGTAATAAGACACTAAATTTGTAATGCCACAAAATCTTTTAAACACTCAATAGATAACTGGTTTAAGTAACTAAACTGTATTAATTTTTAAGTGATTCTTTTCTACATTACTGCACAGTTTAAAAAAGTTTTGATGAACAATAAAACAGTTTATGGAAAAGTAAACATATTCGTTACTTTAGGAAGTTACATTTATTTACCTCAATGATAATGACTCACACAAATTTCTCAGTTCTAAGGTTGTTAGTGAGAAATGAACTGGAAAGGTGTTAATTGCTTTTGATAAATATCAAAATCATATTTAATTCCTGTATTTGTTTTATATAGTTATTTGTTATAAAAGTAGTTTTCAAAGTGGGTTAAAATAAATAAAAGAAATATATACACTGTAATTGAAATTTCTTTTGTTATAATCAACATCAGCACAAGGACAAATATATTTTAAAATTTCTAACATTTATACCCATTTTTTGCAAATAGTTTACCATATTTTTATAATCTACTAGCTGACCCGGCGAACTTCGTAAGGCATGTATTTACTGTCAGTAAATAAATGTTAACTTTAAGATCGGCCATGTTGTGAAGTCGAATAGCATTACGGCTTCATTGTGAAAGGTTATATATTCTGGGTCACGGCATAGAGAATAACAATACTGAAACGATAAGACATATTAATAACATTCCCATCAAACAAATAAATCTGAGTGGATTAATTCACAATTTTTAAATGAAATCCAAACCCAATCCAAACCTAACTTTTATTTGGCCAACATAAAGGCGTAAACACGTGACTTTTAATCAGACAGAAAATAAAAATATAAATACATAATCCCCCAAAACCATATACTATTAACGTGACGAATAAAGCTGTTCATTTTGTACAGCACATATTTACTTCATAGTTTTACATTAATGAATGATTCAGATGGCATTGGTAATTTTTTAAATTGTTTATTGCATAGGCTTAATACAGTTATGACCAATGACTTGTTTTTACAAAAGATATCAAATTAATTTGAAAACATCAGTGTCAGGATACCGCTCTGCTGGTTTTAAAAAGGGTCAATACCTACATTGTGTGGTGGCAAAAGTATTGGAAGCATCAGTGTTATTTTTCAATTTTCAAATTTGTAATAATTATGACGTAACTGATAATCTTTTCATAAATTTATATTTTTTCTTATGTTGGTTTAAATTACTGTATTTGGATTGTGAATATGTATTGTAAAATCCCTGGGCTAGGTAGATAGATGGACTTTTATAGGAAACACTCAGAAAAGCCACATATCACGATATATCTGAATTTATTCAGCAAGTGATAAAACAAGTGGATACAACATTAAATAACTTATGAAGTAGTTTTAATGCAGGTGGTATTGACAGTAACTAATATTCTAATTCACGTTAAGCTGGTTCTTGGCTTGTTTTGGCCTGTCACCAGACGAGAGTACATGTAACGTGAGCTGCTGCTTTAGACTCTCATGTCCAGCAGGTTTCGACACAGTTCCAGGTGGTCTAACAGCTGCTAAAAATACGCTTTCAGATCTGTTGGCTGATAAGTTGTTAGAATTCAATTAGATATTGGAAGAGGTGTCTTATGAGCCTTAGGTTTTTTGTGTTTTACCAAATTTATTAAAGATAGAAATGTATCTGACAAAAACTTAAGGTTTATTTATCAACTTTAAACCAAATTACAAAATCCAAAATCAAAGGTTCTTTATGCTCGACGATAGATGGCTATGTTCATAGATTGAATGTATTCCTGTATGATTATTATTGAAAACATCAATTTTTATTAACTGTCTCAAATAGGAGATAAAAAGTAGTAAAAGCAGTAAAATTTCTCCGTGTGGAATTTTTGGTTTTTGCTCTTTCTTTGCATCTTTGCAAAGAAAGAGCAAAATCCAATATTCTTATACAATACAATATTCTTACAACAATACAATATTCTTATACAATACATTCTTAATACAATACAATATACAGTACAATATTCTTATATTGTTTGTATTATGGTCAGACAGAAGCGACGTCTTGTGATCCAGTAACTTGGAGGTCACGAATTGTGGATAGTTGTGAGCGATGTGCGTTGGGTGTTCTCTTGTGTGAATTAACGTCCGTACTATTGAATACTACGTTAATCTGCAAAGTCCATCCTCGTAATTAGATCAATTCGTAATTCAGAGGCCGTCGTTCGGATTCCACATTAAACTTTAGATCCCTTAGTTGCTATCGACTGTAGGGCTATTAATCAACAGTCCTGTCTAAGGAACATGTCAGCCTTAGTCAGTAACAAGACTACAAGATTGCACCACAATCATCCTACACTCAATCCTCATCCATACTTGGCTTAAAATACCTACCTTGTGGTTTAGTTGCCATTCCAATAATCTAATCTAATCAGAGAAAAATAAAAGTTGTGACATATAAAAAATAGTAGATATTGCATGATAATCTTGGATTTACCATTATTGCGAAAGAAAGTTAAAAGATTATTTTAAATCAAAATTGTAATAATCGGTAAAATGTAATAAATTTTAATATTGAGTAGTTATTATCAGAACTGATAGCAATTTTTGGCAGTCATTTAAATTTCAACATAATTTCTCAGCAATATTATCTTGATATATAATTTTATAATCATTGAGATGAGTGATTTTTTTAGAGGTGAATTTCTGGAATGGACTAGGTTAGTTAAATTCAATAAATTTAAAACACGCTTCGCTACTCTTGAGCCCTACACGTATTTTTGTAGGAAAGCAAGAATATAATATGTTTCCCGATGACCAACAAGAATGAGTATTCCAGTAGCGTGTGTGGAACGTGGACTAAAATCGCAGCAACAGTTATCACTAGGTGTGGGTAGGTTAGTCAACGACGGCCTTCCGCCCCAAGGTGATCCAGATTTCACCTGAGCCTCCGTTGCTGCCGGGACGTGTGGCAACCCCGCCCGCATCTCTCCGTCTCTCTCGCTTGATATGTTTGTAAACTATGCAGCATGGCATATTAACATAGTATAGGTTCCACTTTCTGAAAGTAGGCCTGATTCAAAGTTTCGCTATTAAAGAGGTACACTAATAGAATCCGATCAGAAATTAATGACTGTTAATTAAGTTTACTATTAGTAATTTTGACTGCAATGGGTTGTGTTAGCATCATTTTTTCGTCCTTTCTTCAGACCATCGATACATCATTCATATTCCTGTGTGAACACTATAAATCATTCATGTTCTCTCCCAAGGTTCAGGAAATGTGTTTTTCTCAAAAAGGTAGTGCACGCTTTGTGTACCAGCATAACTGAAATGTGTCTAAATTGTGGAAATAGGTATAAATTTTTTATGTAGTCATTTATTAGATCTTTCAGGAATTTCAATTTTGTCCAATTGTTATTCTTGAACGATTAATACAAAATCAAAATTGAATAAGTAATTTAAAACTCTGAGCCTAGAATCAGTGTAAGTAAGTGTAGTAATCAGAAGTAAGTATCAGAAAAGACATATTGAATTAATATCTCGATGGATTTTAATTTTAGAATACAGTAATGAATTTCCGGGAGGAAACCATAAACTTATTGAGTCTGTTGCCTCAATAATTGATATCCTTATACATTGGGTACTGAAAAATTTGTCATTAGACTATATCAATTAATAAAACATGAATACACTGTAAAATATTCAAAGAATAATAATCTTTAGTTGCAAGAGACAAAATAAAAACGTATTAGATGCATCTAAGAGTGTGGAAACAGTAACAAATAAGACATTCGAGTATAAGGTAAAAAAAAATTAACTACAATCCTGTATTTAAAAAAATTTTCATGATTCAGTTACGATTTTCATCTCAATATATGTCCAGGTATTGTATATTGTATTTTAACTTGTAATAAAGTTTATTTTCAGTAGGAACATTTTGAAAATAGTGGAGAAAACGCTATTTGTTGAATTTGCTTGACATAAACAAAATCACTGAAATATTTGAAATATTTTTTTTCAAACTTAGAAAATTTACAATGTGTTCTTAATATTGTCATTTAATACACCTTAATAAATAGATGTTTTACATTTCAACTTTAATGTCAATCAAGTTGTTGTACGATGGAATTTTATGAGCATTAGATAAGCATTAAAATTTCTTTCCATACTTTGTTACGTGGGTGAGTAGGATTTGTTGGCGGTAAAACTACTTTCAGGCCGTTTAGGTTCTTAAACCAAGAGTAGACCACAGAAAGCATACCGTGCATGACCTAACATGCATGAGCAGGATCACACCGACGAATTTCAGTGTTTTTCTTTGGCTCTAGCATGTGTGTATGGTCAGTTCATTAAAAGTACCAATTATGTCTGTTATTTTAGACCTGAATTTTAGATGTATTTAGAGCAATTAACTCACGTCTTATCACAGTTCACATATAGGTTTGTCCACTACATGTTATTCCTGAATGTCATCAAGTGTTCCTGCAGAGACGTTCTATCCATTATGGACCTGCCATTAGACACGACACAGACATTGACACATAAAAACTAAACGAACAATCATAAAACAGGGCCGTCTGTAGGCCTACTTTTCATGCGATCACGGTCATTGCTGGACATGAACTCAAATGTTTGAAAAGTAGTTTGCTGAAAAGTGATGATGTAGAGTCAGACTGTGAGAATCAAATCTATTGTGATGTACTGTGAGTGCTTGGACATCACCCTACGCTATCTTGAGCAACAGTGTACTGCTACATCCGAATGCTTGATGTTATGAGACGATGGTGCAACTTGACTAACAGGATTTCTTTGTTACACCAAAAGACGATACTTGAATTCTTATGTTCAAAAAAGTTAGTTATTGTATATTATTAACATTGTGTGTAAAATTACTGTAGCCATGCTGTAGATTAAAATGTTATAGTTGAGATTACATTGCTTCGTTTTTAATTTAAACTCAGTAACCTTTTCTCCATCAGGTTGTTCGAATTAGCTGGACATTCGGATTACTGGGGTTTGGATTACCAGAATTCTGGTGTACTTAAAAATCAAACACTCATTGTTTACGAATTTTACTATCAAAAATTAAATCAACCTGAATGAATCAGTCGTTTGGTTAACTGCAGTTTCAAAAAGGTACTTAACGAAAAATGGACACTTTGGAGGGCTGCAAGGCAAAAACCAGATTTTTTCCAGCCACTCCAATCAATTTCTCGTGGTCAAATACCCAGTATTTCACAAATAATCATAAATTCTTGGTCATAAAAAGGTTTTGCAAGGACAATGCTTGTTTAAAAGTTTATTTATATAGATATATAAGATTTCCTGTCTACTCTGTGTTGATAAAAAATTTTTACACATTTTCTTTTTTGTGTTACAGAAGAACCGTTCCCAGACTGGCTGGAAGAGAAAATTGACTTACCGATCTTCGAGGACCTACCACCCCCACCTTTGGTTAATGGCTTGGACATGCTCAACCCCGGAATTAAGCCTTCGGTCAACTCAAATATGGACATGGTCGCTATGAAAACCCCCCAGATGAACAGCATCCCCTCCTCCTTAGATATTGGAATGAAACAGATCGGAAATACCGGAATCGAAGTTGTAGCAATGAAACCTCACAATCAAACGTTGGTCAACCTTAACCCGATACACTACCAGGTCACGCAGCCTCCTCAGACTACCCAGCCCATGGACCAACCCACAGCATTGATGCAGGTAAACAACTTGAGGTTATGATGTAGAGTAGATGTAGTGGTCTATGTAAGATACTGGAGGATTAGGAGCTCCTAGCAAACCTGGCTAGGCACGTCTTCACGACGATTACTGTACAGCCACTGGAAAAAAGGGATTCTTAAGGTTTAGAATTGAAAGCTCGAAATGGCCAGTCTTACCTTATTCTCAGTAGCCTTGTTTAATACTTAAATAATTAAATAAGTTCTTGTAATTAACCATTTAATCAACTAATTTACACATTGTAAACAAACACATAATGACAATGCAAATAACCATATGATTTGTTAAATATTAAATAATGAAGTAAAAGAGCAACTGACATATCAAGCCTTATACAAAAATTCTTTAGTAAGTTAAGCTGGAACAGCTGTGGGAAATGATAATGTTTAGGTACTGATATTGTTTGCAACATATTTTTATCATATTATCATAAACTTGTAACTGAGGCCTGGGAAGGTAGCAGGTGTGTCAATTAATATAAATGTCTTTGATTAGTTTGGGTATGATTTATTTTCACGAATAGGAAAAATGCCTCAGTTTTTGTATGTTTTTCCTTTAGGGTTTCCTTTAGGTTAGGCAGTTTTTCCCTTACCCTTAAAAACTTCCAAAACATAAGTAACCATGTAACATGAAGTGAACAAAGGAAAATGAAAATTGTATTTTTTCATTTAAATGCTATTTTCTCAAAAATTAATAATTAAGATATCAAGCTGAAATGTTTGCTGTGTATCAATGAAACATAGTAGATGCCACTGATCTACAATGAAGATGTTTTGTTGACATTCAACTGAATAATAAAAATAAATAAAATAATTGTCTTTTCTTACAACGCTTTAGTAAAAAAATCATAATGTTTTAAATTTTTTTGATTTAGATAAAAAAGTTGATCAGGAGTTCTATCAATGAATATGTGATAAACATTTAAACTTGTTACCTTTTGTAACTTCTGAATGAATTTGGCATAAAGTTTGCCTTATTTAACATTGGAACTTATGGACTGTTGAAGTCCCCTTAAGTAAGACACATTAGTTAAGTTATAACTGTTTGATACTCATAGTCATGTAACTAAAACATGCAATTTTCTCCGGTAGGAGCTGCTACAAGACTACGGCCTGGTCACTACCACGACACCCGCAGCTGACACCTTGACGCCGCCGGACAGCCCTCGGGAGACAGACCTCGTGTTCACCATGCTGCAGGAGATGCAGCCCCACGAGCTGGACGAGCTGGTGAGGATGAGGGTAGAGTCACTCGTGGAGTCACCGGTCGACTCTCACTGCGAGAGCGAGTCAGTGGCCAGCCCCTCGGCGTCTGATAGCTGCTACAGGTGAGCATCTACGCCATGTGTTGACTGTGACCATAAAAAACAACCATCAGTCTGATCTAGCTACCAGTTTACTAACATTCCTAAACTGTGTACCAATTGCTTTTTAGCCTGAAATACTCAGTTAAAAGTAAAAAAATTTCAATCTCAGCAGTAAGATGGATCGAAATAATTTTTTTACATGGATGTGTCTTAGCTCTGGGCCCCCCCCAATTGTGTTAGCAATTTGATAAACCAAAATTTGAAACATAAGAACAGCTATTTAGATGAACTGAAAACATTCCCTTTAGACATATCCATGATCTAACCTATTTCCCACAGGGAAGTAAATACAAACATTTTTTTTAACTGTGGTCAAGCTCTTAGATAAAAGGGCTACTGTACTTTCAAGATGGTAGATTCAATACCATCCTCTCAGGCATGTAAATAAAATTATGTCTTTTTCCCTTCAAGGTGAAGATTTATTTCAGTGTTTCTCAATTTATGTTTTAGTCTCATAAGTTTAACTGAGTTTTAGAAATCATTGGGGAAGATGAAATTAGTCTATTGAATTTATGTAAAATGTCTCTTTTAGAAAAACCAAATCTAAAATTGATAATCTTAGTGTCAAACAGCTGTAAGCATATCTTAATCTTCCTATTGAGAAACTTTATGGTGAAATATTCACAGGAAATTCTGACACTGAACCAAAGCAATCAGTCCCATGATTTATTTAAAGCGATGAAATTATTTTCACTATTTATGTTGTTGAGTAAAAACTGGTATAGACAATTTTTTTTATAATCTAAAATATTTTGAACCAAATTGTTTTAAAGTATTTTAAAGGTTTAAATCCTGAAGGATCTGTTTTAATAAAATTAGACAACACACAATTATCCTTCATAATGCTGAAAAATCATTTCACATTACCTGATATAGTAAATAAAATTCAAAATAGTTCATAACAGTAACAAGAAAATAATATTTTGGGTTTTGATGACAGTGACCCAGAATGGACGATGGCGTCCACTTCAGATACGAAGGTAGCAAAGAGAAGGAGAGTGTCAAAACCCTACTCTCGCACACCTCCTGAGGAGAAGCGGCTGAGGAAAAAGGAGCAGAACAAGAACGCTGCAACACGATACCGGTTGAAGAAGAAACAAGAGATAGAGGAAATCCTAGGGGAGGAGAAACAGCTGCAACAGAGAAATGAACAACTCAAGACAGAACTAACGGAACTGGGAAGGGAGATCAAATACCTTAAGAACCTCATGCGCGACCTGTTCAAAGCGAAAGGCCTCATAAAGTAAAATTCAAAATTTTAACAACTCAGTTGTAAACCTTTGAGTACAAAAGTATTTAAGTTTGCCCGACTCTACGAGGTATGATCTCTCCAAAATTTCCTTCGATGTTTTTTAGCAATATGAAATTTTTGTATTATGAATCTTTCTAGAGGATTTAGCCAGCTAAGCTTAGAACTGTCATTGTGTCGCTTTGTATGATAGTCTTTATTTGTTTTTTTTAGTGCTCTATATTGTCGCTCGTGTTGTGAATGTTGAAAAGTATTCCGGTTTTCTTGTGCTTCCACAATCTGTATTGTTCTTGCTGTGCTTGGCCCGCTCAATGATGTCATCTGAACCACAGTATGATGTACTAGAGTACTGAGGTTTCGTGGTTCACTTAATTTTATTGTGTCTGTTTAGAACAACATCAACAATACGTATTGTTATTGCATTTACTCCAGAACATTCTTTATATGATTTTTTTTCATTTGATAACTTTTTATTTAACGTAAAGACAAAAAGTACATCACTCTACATCGCAAGTTGTTCATTATGAAATAGTTTGGTACAAATAGTTTTTTATCAGTCGATAAGGTTCCAGTTCTCAGATTTGTTTAATTGGTATAAACACTGAAAACCACGATTTACTTGTCAATGTTTATGTTTAGTACTTATTTAGTATAATTCTGAAATATATGTCAGAATATTGTGAGTTAAGCTGATCACTTGTTTTTTTTATCCTGTCTTATCCCTCATTGAACAATTTTTTAAAGGTGTTATGTCTTCCATAAAAATGTTGAAATTAGTTTGCACTTGATAATATTTAAAAATATAAAGTAACAGTGAAAAAATATATCATTAAATTAGACTGATATTTACAGTTACAAGTTTGAACTTTTGATTCATCTTAGAGAGTTAGTAATATTTAGAATAATCAGTATGCCATGGAATTTATTTATTTATACTAAACAGCAGTTTTAATTTCAGTCGCTGCTTCAATTGACATCTGATTGCATTGTAATGTACTGATAGCGGCTCAGATCTAGGTTGCCTCTGGAAGCTATCTTATCACATATCTTGTTGACTCCTACAGTTTAGATTAGAAAAGGAAGTCACGTTAATATTTTAATGTTGTTATCAGAATAAGTCTTCGATTTGTTTGGAATTTTTAATTGACATTCAAGAGTCCTCAACAAGTAGCAACATAGGTTGTGATTTAAATCCCATAAAAACCAATGTCAATTTTGTACTTAAGCATTGCTGCTGACACAATAGTCAGCAAGTAGTTATCTGCTAATGAAAAACTAAATTTTAGTTTACATAAAACAAACAATATAATTACTCGTTATCTATTGGGTAGTCATGTGGTAACTGGGCTTTATTGTGATTTAAAGTACAGACTATGCCTCTCCAGTGCAACTCTTTGCCAGTACAGTGTGGGCCTGGCGCGTTCTCTTTGTCTGTAGGGACTGTTATGATGGCAAGTTTAGGTGAAAAATTTCGTGCTGTGAGCTTCTGAATTCAAGAATTCAAATTGGTGGCTCACAAACCGTCAACAGACAATTAATCAACTGTCAGAAATCAGTGGATTATCTTGGAGCTCAGTTTAAAAATTTTAACTCAAGATTTAGGAATGAAAGGCATTGCCGTCAAATTTGTTCTCTGGGCTCTCACTGACCATCAAAAAGCTTGTTGAATCAAAACATGTCATGAACCAAAAGAACATCTCAGAACTGATCCAAAATTTATTTCAATGGTAGTTACTGGCGATGAATCATGGTTACGAATCAGAGACAAAACAACAATCAAGCCTCCTAAATTCTTTCAACATTTTCATTGATTCGGGTAGTTGATGGACGTGCAGAACGAGGTTTGTCGTCAATCGACCTGTCGCCATTTTAAAATTGAGAAACCACTCATAGACTTGAGTTTTCTCCATATCATAATCTTTATAAGCAGTCTTCAACAGTAAAACAGTTTCAGCAATGTTTTTACTGAGCAGAAAACAAAATTGTCACAGTGGCACGTTCACTTAAACTTGCCATCATAGAAAACAAAACAGCACTAAAAAAACAGTCATGGACCGAATATGTCAGGTTAACGGTCTGCGCGGCACTGAACTGGCAAAGCTACACTAGACAGGTGCTAGAAGCAGAATCCCGTACTACAAAAGATCCGCCCTCGGCAATGCCATGCCGGTTGCTTTTGGATAACCCCTCGTATGTTATGTTATTATAAATTTATGAATTAAGAATTTTTTCCAACCTGAAAGATCTTCAATAGGTTAAAGACTAGTCATATTTAATAAATGGTGATATAAATAAATTCAATTGTCGAAATAATGTATTTTATTAAGTGACATTTGACAACAAGAACTTATTTACAAGTTGACTAACAGAGATCAGTGCTGGCAACTTACGACAACAACACTCATACCAACACGATAAAATTTAAAATGATTCAGGCTTCTTCCCGCTTGGAATGCTCAAATTCTTAAAAATTTTCAAGAGATAATTTCTTCTTAAAAAAATTTTAACTTGCATTAATAACTTTTCATAGCTAGGTGTTTCTGTCAATGGTAAAAATATATGCAAAACATTTTTTATACTTACAGTTAGAGATCAGGTAGGTGGGGTCATACATTAATATAATATAATCAGGTAGGTGGTTGTGCATTAATAAAATATGATCAGGCATACCTGATCATATTGCATATCCTTATAAGGGGTTTAAAACATTCACAGTGCCTTCACAGACCCTTAAAAATGAATGACTCTAAGGATTTACATGAATAGACTACACATTATAGTTTGTAAAAAACTCTTAACTTATAAATAAAATAATTACTAACTTTTATTCCAAATTTATTGAAAAATTTTTGTTTGAAATAAATTTGTGATGGAAGATAGATTTTGTTATTTAAATCATTATTGCAGACATTTCCCATCTCGATTAATAAAACAAAATTTCACAAAGTTTCAGTGTCTGGAATCTGTGCTTTCTGAGCTTTTGTGGCAGTAAAATATGATGTAGATTTTCTATTAGACCCCCCCCCCTATAATATAAATTTGAATAACCTGTCTAATGGTGTTGAATTTTAAAAATCAAGGATATATAAATAATAACTAATTGTTTTATTGATCAAATCAATACAATGGGGTAATAGTAATGAATTTCCTTTTGTTGACAAACAATGGAGCACTGTTGTCGATAACATGGAAGAACTTTTAAATTTTCCAAACACATTATCAAAGTAAAATGTAATTTTATAATCCTATTGCAGGATTCAGATCATTAATTTCATCACAGCTTATTTCTATGATTGGAGCATTTCAAGGGGCTTCTCTGCAATTTTAATTATTTTGTACATGATCAACAACAACAACAACTAAATAACCTTATAAAATATTTTTTCTAATCCACCACTATTTAATTGTGTATCACAATTACAATTCACTAGACTGGCTGACAGAAGCAAACTCTTCAAGAATAACTCTTCTTAGGAGAATAATTAACAATAAATTAATTGACATGTTACTCTATGCAGTTACACATGTATTTACTCTATACCTCAAGGATGTAACAGCTGATTCATACTTCACTCAATTCATATTTAAATATTTTTGTCAACGAAACAATAATTTTTAAATCAAAATCCCTTTTATATTCTTTCTACACATGAGGATATGATCACAAATATAAATTCTGTATAGATTAATAAATTTTATAAACTCTGTAAGAAATAAAATTCTTAGAACTAAATATAAACTAATTTTAAATAATGAAGTTCCATGTTTAGTTTATAAATTTAATAACATATAGAATACATAAATCATATAAATTCGTCTTGTGAATACAAAAAAAGTAATTTTTTAATGCTTCTAAATGTAGAAAGTATTTTTAAACTTCCTTTTTCAAGGAAGTCTCAAACAAGACAATGATAAACTAAGACTCAAGATTTCCAAAATATTTTTATTATTAACACTATTATCTATAAAAAACAATCAAGATTAAAATTAACATAGAGTCAACATCCAATTCGTCCCAAAATATAATAAAAACTTAACACTATAAGTTACACACATATTTAACATGCTACGATCTATTTACATTATAGTTTAAAGAGAAAACAACTAAAAGGATGAGAACTACAAACACCACAGTCTATCTGTCATCTAAAGATGGACTAATATACAACAGCTGATTCTACTTAATTATTGTCTGTTTCCTGGCTGATATGACCCTTTCATTTCTGTTAAGTCTTTTAACATCTGTACATGGACTGTCATCAATCTTAGAGATCATATAAAAGTCGGAACCTGCTATCTTAATTTTTACACACTCTTTCCTATGTTAATCTTATGGAGAATAGGCAAATAATTCTCATGTTTATGGACATATTTTTATAGAACGTCATATATTAAATTATTGATTTGGAAATTCGCTGAGTACGCAGGTCTGCTGTGATGGGGGTATTTAATTTTATAATTTCATTAAAAAACTATAACAATTACTTATTTAGTAGACATTGTACTATGGTGAAATCCAAAAACATTTAGTTAAGCTATAAAATATGGTTTTTACTATGAATTCATTTATAAACATAGAAGTATATTTGTAACAGTGGGACAGCCTTATATCTATTAAAACCTCAAATAATAAAGATAATGTGCATAGGGTAAGCACTTAAAGGTTAGGGCATTGGTGAAAATTGATTGGCATTACTGGAGTTGTGTTGATCATCTCTGCTGCAGGTATAAGGCTGACCTGCTACCAACTCAGCAAAACAAAATCAAAGATGTTGATTGGGAAAGTCCCTAAATTTTTATTGTTTATATGTAAATTTGATTTAGCTGATGAATGAGGCTGTTTCATTACTTATCTAGTGCTTCTGATGTCCTTCCCACTTGGTATTAGGCAGTGCTTTTGTTTTATCTAAACAAGTTGAAAACACTCCTCCAGATATTTTTAACTGACCAGACGCATAAAATAATCACCATCAGCTTAGTATTGCACAAAGTTGACCTTTTTTCTGGTCATTAAAATATCTGGAGGAGTGAATTAACTTGTGTCTAGTAAATAATAAATTTAAACAATCAATTTCAACAAGAACTTCTGTTCTTAGCAGCAATTATGATAGCAGGATCCTGAGAGAACATCAAATTCAATAAAAACTTTAAAAGTCCAAATATTGATATGATGGAAAAATAATTATAAAACAGTGAAAGGTAAATATACAAAATTATTGCATTTAAATATATTTTCAGATATGTAATTTGTATGATATGGTAAGTGTATCAAAAGTGTGCATTAGTTAAAAGTAAAATTTCCGTGCTTACGTTCAAATTATCTTCTCAACTAATTAATTTCATATTAATCATGGAGTATATATTTGTAAAATCTATTGAAATATTTAATTTTTGTCAAAACAAAACTGAGATTATTTCTTATAAAATGATGGAGTGATATGTATGTTTTAAGAAAAAACATTATTTTATAATCCCTAATCTTTGTCTAACTTTAACAAGAGTGCCAGATCAAGAAACCATTTAACAATTGACTTCTAAAATATTTAAACAATAACTGGACTTTTACAAACTTATAATGTAGTTAATTAAATTCTTATACTAAATCAACAAAAACTGTATAAGATAGTTTACTCATAAAATTAATTATTTGTAACCTTTACATAAAAAGTTTCTGAGGATGAAAAGACAGCAACTATTCTAGCACATTTTAAATGCACTACTGGTACAGACATACAAATGGTGTGTGCTGTATTGTGACATATTATTTAAGTATTAACAGTGAGAATTTCAACAATCATTGAACATTTAGAATAAATAAGTAACAATAAATTATTGTCAATCACTTTTTAGCCCGTTGCAACTTGATCAGATTTCTAAATATTTTTTAATTACATAAGTTTCAAAACAGTTTACTGTTAGTAATTAGGAAAATGATTTTATTTAATATGTACTTCAAAACAACACCTGAAGATTACATGCCTTCGTAACTTTATGAAATGGAAATGTCTCGCTCTTAACTTACTGATCAAATTTATTAAATTTTAAAATTAATTCTGATTTTATAAATGTGCTCCCAATTAATAAAATTTATAATAATATTTATATGTGAACTGTTTTAAAGCAAAAGTTAACGTAATACCTCTTATTGGTCTGTGTTAATACAGTAGAAGCTCTCTTAACCGATTCCTACAGGACTGGACCATGGTCGTATAACAGAAAAGGTTAGTTAAATCCAATAATATGTATATAAAATAGCTGCAAATGGTATTAAAATCAATAATAATGGTAGATAATTATATATATTGTACCATAAACGTTTATGGTACTTCAATTTTAAAATGTAGCTATCACTTACCCAATATTCTTCAGAGTTCTGATAAATTCCTTTTGAAATAAGACATGATACTATGTTTAGAAGTAAAATTCAGAACACTTAACTCACTTTCATAAACTATCACGAACCTAAACCATCATTTAAGTCTAATAACCAGAACTAACAAATAAAACTTTAAGTCACTGGAGTGTAAAAAACTTAACTTGAATAAGTAAATACATCTTAAACAAACTAGTCAGTAATTTTCTTATGTTTTTGCCTTCAATTGCCATTTTAAAAGCATAATATCTCTCCTCTTTCATATTTTTTATAAAAATGACATCAACGCTGTAGAAGTTTGTTGCTGTTCAACGTACAGTACAGTCAACTATAATGCAATTCATGCTTCTACAAAAGAATCTGGCTTGCTACAGAAACATATGATTGACATTTTTTAACATGTTTTTTGAATCATCATTGCAGCTTCGGCTTCTGCAGTGGAAGTTAGTTCATTTCTGGGAAGTAGTCGGTTAATCCGACGGCCAATTGACCTGCAGTCGGTTACGAGAGATCCACTGTACTGACAAAATCAATAAAAACTAGCTCATATACGAATTCTTGAAAAACATGAAATGCTTATGAATGGCTAGGTTAACTGTCACAAATAAAACTCTATGACAAATTTTTTTAATAAAACTAGATATCAAGATAGGAAAAACTATTATGATACTTTTTGACACATGCCAGTGAGACTCACAATAGTTTTGATTCATATTGCAACGAACCTTTAGTTTCAAAATAACTTATCACATAATTATGTATTGTCATGGGTCCATACATTTGTATTTCAGAACATTTATTCACACATTTTGATTTTGTTTATAACTAGCGAAAAATTATTTCTTTAGTTCCTGAGTTTGTATATTTTAGAGAATCACATAATCACTTAAGATTATAGTGGCTAAACATAGATACATATTTGGAAGGATAAATTTTATTAAGTTTGTAATTTTTGCCAGGTAAAATAGCAACATTAGCAAACAGCATATTGTGAAATAGAGTACCTATAGTAAAAAACCATTTCTTTTGAAAAACTCATCTACTGTATCTCTTGTCTCAGAATATTTTCACTTTGCGAATGCATTTTCAAAATAACTATGTAAAAAATTCAAGCCCCTCATCTGATGAATATAGGGGCAATAAACATACACAATTATTTTATAAAGTATTCTTTAGCTTGGTTAAAAAATTAATCTTTTTTTTCTCAATGGAAATCAGAGGAAATCACAGTATTTTCAATATTTCTTTTTTAAATTTCTGATCTTTGTTGCTACACCAACTTACTACAAGAATACAATATTAGTAAAATATGTTATTTTATACATTTAGTTGTTCTAGATAACAACAAAAGTATTATGAAATTAATTTTCTTTAAGATTTTTTACATAATGCATGATATCACTATGAATTTTATAAGATTATTACTATATAGTACAATTTATTTATTATTGTCATACTTTAGAGTCTATAAAAGGAATGTTTGTATCAGTTTCCTGTAATAGAAAACTTTCACTGTTGTAACAAAAGTTGAGAGTAATTTTTCATTGTATTTTATCGATATTTTAAAAATATTTCTTAACCTTTGAAAACTTTTCTCAAGTACTGAAATTTACAAAAATATTAATAAATGTTAAATGATTTAAGTCTTCATGATAAAAGAGGAGATAAAAGTTTTAAGCATCCATCAATCCTTTTTAAGAGCTTAAATAGCAATAAACATTGTGTTTATTGCTCCTATTGCATTTCTGAGTTGACAAAACTTAGTAGGCCTTCTGAAATATTTTTTTAACCAAGGTAATAAACTTGTTTTAGAAACAGACACAAACAATCCCATAGAATTACCTGTAGATTCATGAACCCTTGTGTTCATACAAGTTCTTATAAGTTCATACAAAATTACAACTAATACAGTAAAGTGATAAATATTATTTCTTACAATAATTTAATTATTGTTATAGTGTTTATTGTGCTGTATAACTAATAAAAATATTCAATTCAGTAAAAGTGCTATGTGCTTATTATATTGTGCTCTTCAAAATCACAACAAAAATATTTAACACACCTAGGTAACATATAGATAAAATTTTTCAAACTTTGAGTTTATGGGCACTTCTATTCAAGCTATCAGTAGTGGAAACATTTTTAAAATATTTACACGATTGTTGATATCAAGCTAAACAAACTAGATTAAATGTCAAGAAATTATTTAGGGCTGTAGAGGCCATTACATGTAGTTTTTCTATGATTTGTAAAATATGGCAATAGTTTATTAAGAAATTAATAAACTCCTTAAATTAATAAATTCGTTGCAAACTGAAACACAGCACATGTACAGTCGTTCGGTTGGCAAACCTTACATTAGAGTATAGATTATTGCTCGGCTTTGGGTTTATTATCAAGTGCAGAAATAGAAAATGTGCAGCTTTAAAAAAAAACAGGCTTAATCCTAGGCACTTCTTTTAACACCCTGATCTAAGCCAGTCTAAATAGTTTCTCTAAAATAGTCAATGAAAGAATATTAAACAATTTTTTTATAAAAACAATTATAATGCGAAAATTTAAAATTTAAGTGTAGAGTTTAAGAATCATCTACAAACAATAAGAGAAAACTACTGCACTGTTTTTCTATTACATAAAACAATTCATCAATTCATAGTATTTTGAGTTATTAGTATGTTAGATACGAATTTAAAAACATTTCTTTATTCTACAGAAGTTCTATTAAATTGTTTTTACATTCACAATGGGGTGACAATTTTTCCATATTTTGAACTATTTAATTTTTCTGCATAATGTAAAATTACTAAAAGGAAAACAGGCATTATAATGCCAAAAATTATTATCATAGAGAAACTATTTAAAGTAATTCAATACTGTATATTCAATATAGCTTAGTGCCATCCCATTCTTAACTTTGGAGATGCATAATATTTATAGTGATTATATATAAACTTTTAACATTAATATTGTCGTAAAGACACAGTTTGCCGTTGTTATAAACTTCGTTTAATAGATAGTATTAACGATTTGTTTAGGCCGGATACAATTTGTGGATGGGTGCGATCAGGCTAGTATGTTTGAAAGGCAAGTATTTCAATAAATATTTCGCTTAGTGTTTATTTACACAGTTTATATATGTCGGAAACTAAATACTTCTGAATTAAGTAATCATGGAACTAGGTTACTGAACCCTAATTAACAACACACCTTAGACTAGAGTTTGCGACAGAAAATGTAAGAGAAAAAATTATTCTAGCAGGAAAATCTTAAGCTTTCAGGGTGATCCAACATAATATTGAAATTCGTTTGAAAATATTTGTCCCTAAGTATATCGTTCATGTAATACAGTATTTCAAAAAGACAAAAAAATAGAACAATCCCTGTAATATTCTGTCACAAACCCGACTATTATTATA
Organism: Nephotettix cincticeps; assembly: GCA_023375725.1. Taxonomy (NCBI): domain Eukaryota; kingdom Metazoa; phylum Arthropoda; class Insecta; order Hemiptera; family Cicadellidae; genus Nephotettix; species Nephotettix cincticeps. Next base: position 34,058,747 of record CM041787.1, on the reverse strand, counting down.
CTTATCCTATTCTTACAGAAGGCAAGAGAGAAGCATAATGATGCTTTCAACAATCCGTGCTCTCAATTTCATCTGGACTTTCTACAACAATATGATACAGAAGAGCTAAAAGCCGTAACCTACGTTAACAATAAGCGTCTAAGGTCATCTGAACCATGCTTGGGTCAATGTGCCCTCGGTCTGGGTAACGTTAACTTCATTGTACTCTACTTCTACTGACCTTTGGGCACATTGATTATTAATATTTTAAACATTTTTTGATAGAAATGATCTGCAATGAAGTTATTGGACGGGAAAAATTCCTTTGTGCTTATAATCGTTTATGTGTATCTTGTTAAAAACCAGTAACTATTATTTTAAAGTATTTATAAATTAATATTTATGTATTAATTATAATATTCATGAATTATTATAATGAGGGCAACAAATGAAACACAGAGTGTTGATTAAAAGTCAGGGGAATTGGAAAAAGTTTGAATGCCTTTATTTGCATTGTTTGTTTTTATTAATTAAACTCACATTTGAACAGAGTGTCATCCTAAAACTTCACACAGCCATTACTTCACTGATTTAAACTCATTATTAATTTAGGCTGAGAAAAATTGTATTTAGTTCAACTTCTCTTGAGTAAAAAACTGTTCTTCGATACTCATTTTTGCACACAAAAATATTCGAGTTTTGTATTATACTCTTTAAATGATCAATTATTGTTGATTATCAACTCTTGTAACAGAGTCCCAATTCCTCAGGGGTCCTCAATTTAAATACTTTTATACTTTATACTTTTAACTGAAATGGCGACCTACGAGGTAAGTATTTTAAGCCAATGAGGAATGAATGTAGGATGATTGTGGCGCGATCTTGTAGTCTTGTTACTGACTAAGGCTGACATTTTCCTTAGACAGGACTGTTAATTAATAGCCCAACAGCCGATGGCAACTAATGGACCTACAGTTTAACGTGGAATCCGAACCACGGCCTATATATGAATCTGAATGTGATGATTTTGATGATAATATGTAGCTATATGTGTTCACAAAGACCAGAATTTAATCTGTTTGAATCATTAATTAATAGCCCAAAGATCGAGTACGGTTGACTAGTTGGACCCAATCTGGAATTGAGCCACCAATCTTCACATTATGAAGTGGGCTGTACAACCACTCAGCTATGCTAGCTGCCCTCTTTAGTTATAATATGTTTCATGTATTTAATACACGCTTAAAACTTTGTCCTAAACTTACTTTCCCACTTTTTAGATGAATGTAAAATGTGACTGTGGTTAGTTTAATGTATTTGGTAACATATGTAGCTTTTCCAAAAGTACAGGCAAAGTACAGCTGATTGATTTGAACTACGATTATTTGCACATATTAACAAAGTTCGCACCCCTGACTTGTAATTGATTTTTGGAAAAACTGTTTTAAAGTAATATTCTATCTTAATCTAGACTACGCATTGTGGATCATTTCTCTTACACCGATTTGAGTAGCACCATTAAAATGACCATTGGACGCGGAGCGAAGCTTGACAAGATTCTAAGACTCGTCATCGTCCTCGTCATCCGAAGCGCCTGTCGGGCAACACAGACCCTCCGTTCCATCCTCATGGATGCAGAACAGCAGAGTCTCGGCAAAACTCACACGGTGGTCCACGATGCCATGGAACTCCTTGAGGTCTTGAGCCGGGAACCATGCTTTTTCGTTGTCATCGATTATCACAATTCCAAATGCTCTGAAAAGTTTAAGTTAATTTGTTTATACATAAAATGCAGTGATTATGCCTATAATTGTATAAAAGATTACCCCTCTTTAAATTTCTGAAATTTCAGTGCACTTCATGGGATTGTACCTGTACCCCCCTTCCTCTCAGTCTGAGACAATAATCGTTTGATGAGCCAGACGGGCAAATAACATTTTTTAAGTTTTCTAAACTAATATATTTAACTAAAACAAACTAACACCATTAAATATAAATTTCCAAAGAATTGAGAGTGGGTTTGGCAGTGTAACCAAACTAATTTGATCTTCATAATTATAACCAAACATAGATCAAAGCTCTAACTACTGGTTCTTCATCATTATTTGCCCCTATAAGTTTCCGAAGAAGCGTTCCAAATCACTTTTCTTTTCTTAAATTTGCGAATCATCATTAATTTAACATTCATTTCCTTCATGAAACACCACACATGACAACGTAATCAAGTGATAATCTGGCAGAACTAGAGTGGGAAGTTGGCTGCATTGTAGCAGGGGCGGCTCCAGCAATTTCAAAAGAGGGGGCCACGCCAATTCCAATATATGTACTTTGTATATACAATTATATACAATTATTATGTACAATTATGTACAATGTATGTATGCCAATATATACTTTTGAAAATATTTTAAAGACAAACATTCAAATATTTTAAAGACAAAAAATGTTAAGTTATAAAGGGGTTGCTATAAATCCCTATTAATTTATACCAGGGTATAATGTAGAGTTATATAATTTATACCATTTATTTATAATCTAAAAATACTAATTACTAAAATTACTAAATACTAAATATGAAGGGGGGCCCGGGCCAGGTGGGCCAATTCCTGGATCCATTGAAGTGATGCGCAATTGCGAGATGTTAGATCGAAACATTTTGATTGCTCATTCCTTAGCGATATATTCTTAACGAGATGTTTTACCATGAGGTTTTGTATCGAGATGTTATTAACGATATGGTCTACTGAGATGTTGAAGTGAGAGGTCTCCTGACGAGAGGTTGGGAGTGAGATGTTCTTAAAGAGATGTTTTACCGAGATGTTTTTAGCGAGAGGTTTTGGACCGAGATGTTATTGTTTATGAACAATGAATATTATTTTGCCATAATTAGGAAGATATTTTACTATGTTTTAACAAAAACATCTAATTGACAAATGTATCAGACATTTTAAATATGCTCACAATAAAATTAATTTTAAATGACTTTAAAATTTTTAAATCTTGCGCGTAGGTATCGAACCTCTCAAGAAGGATCATTTTGATTGTTTCAATCTCTCGCAATCACGCATTACTACTGCATTGCTGATTTGATTTCGGAACATTCTGCATCTGCATAAATATATTTATTAAACAGGTCTACCATGTAATTAACTCTGCGTTTGTCATCTGTTTGTAAAACGCCTATCATTTCAAAGATGGAAAACCGTGCATAAAAGCTAAATTTGATCCATTGTATTTAGAAACATTCATTTTGTTATTACCTGTTCAAAAACACATGTATTGAAGGGATCTTATAGTAAGAACTGTCATGGACAGTGTGACCATATTCTTTGTACAAAAATTTATAAACTTTAAATAAAAATTTCCATCCTCAATAGTTTATCCCACCTGCAAATAGCGACAGCTGGGATCCACAGCACTGCTGCCAACACGAGACACGCGATGAGCAGCAGAGCCCACATTGGCCACTCCTTGGTCTCAGTCACCCCTTTGCTCGACACCCACGCCGGGTACCTGTTACACACCCGTCCGTCACTCATGAAACAACTAAGAGGCACAAGCAAATCTTGCCATGTAGGCCTACAGTCAGAGTATCTCCATATATATCCAAATATTTCTATAATTAGCACTAGTCTTTTTAAGATACAGTTACCATCTAGAATTACGAAAATGATGACAATGATGAAAATAGTGATTTATGAGTTGAAACCAATTTATCCATACCATAGTCACTTCATTTTTAAACTAGGAAGGCTGAATGCATGATAGAAATTAATGTGGTAATTAATATTTATAAACATTTATTAATGTAAATATAAATTAATACAGGGCATATCTGCACTCTTTAGGGTTCAAGGGCTAGAAACGACTGGCTTCAACAAGTGAGACAGGACTGTTCCTTCGCACCCCACTTTTTCTTATCCCTTTTCCTTCACCAAACATATAGTAAAAAGGGTTAATTTCATGCTTTGATTTAGTTTGAGATCTTTCATTTATATCTCGCATAGCCATATACACAAAATTACAATTAAATTACATGGTGGGTTAGTTCGCACAAAATTACCAATGAAAACATACATGCAGAGGAAAATAACCCACAACTTTTTTGTGATCCTCTGACAAAAAAACTAGCCGTAGAATGAGTTGAAAACTTTTTTCACACCACACAAATCAATATCTGAGCTCAAGGTACCACTTATAAAAAAAATAATGTAAAACGTAAATACAAAATAAATCAGTGATCTGGACGTTAGCAAAATGAAATAGAAAGTTAAATTAACCAACAAATTCAACAACATCAAGTTGAATTTTTTTTAACAATTCATAAACATCTAAAGAACACAATCTGTAGTCGTTATATATACTGTATTGAATCACCTGACGGACAATATAAATTGAACATAAAAAAAATAAATATAACTTTGGGGAGGTATACTTACCCACTGCCGTTGACGATAATTTCTGTGATGCTCGCGATGAGGATAAGGAGCATTGCCAATGGAGAGAGATATTTCCAACACAGCAGCCAATAGAAGCCCGGACGAGTGCCTGTCATTAGCTCGATGTCATCGGCGAACCTATATCAAATAAATCGTCACGAAACATTAATTTTATTACAAATATCTATTATGAGGTACAGCTTAAGTACAATAGAAAACTTGTTAAAAAATTAAAACAAACTTCTCAAGGAAAAACGTACTTTAAGAAATTTTATTTCATTTAAAATTGTTGGGATTGTTTAATCACAATATGAAGTTAGAGAGCATAATTTTGTAATAACTGAATATTAAAGTTAACCAGTATTATAGTGCATATTAAATCTTATAATTTCCTGCATATTCAGGGATAACTGAACATTATTTATTCATTTTTACTTTTATTGCTTCCTGAACTGTTTCTGAAGTCGCAGTCCATTGCTGACCAGCGCAACATCAAACACTATAATTTAAAAGTGTTTTAAATGTTAAACTTTATTGTTTTTAAGTGTCTGAATAAGTTTTTGAACGTCCTGGTGATGAAACTGAAGTTTCGAAACACGTATTGACGTAAATAAAACAATAGAACTGTTGACAGAAATCAATATATGGAACATTATTTCTTTTGTTGTTCATACTCCTGTGATTTTAATTTGAAAGTTATGTAATTATTTGCTAAAGGAAGATTATTATTTACAAGGGGCTCCAGTTAATCATGAAAAATAGTTAGAGTAATACAAAATTTGGAAATAAGAAAATTAGAAAACATTTCTACATTTCATGTTATCAAAATAAGGATCATACTTTGCCCAAATGTTCAAACAAACCTTCACAGGCAGGTTTTGCCTTAACGATGGAATTTTCAAGTGTTATAACAATTCTTAATTTATGCATCCATCATTACATTACATTACACAGTTTTACTAGACAGCCAAATTTTACATTATTCAGACTTCAATTTCAAGTGAAAGTTTTGGTTTGAATGAAAAACATGTATTAAATACCTTATCTTAATAATTATCATCTAACAACCTAATAATGTTGAAGGGCATTGTAGCTCCTGTTTACAGAAAAAATAATATTGGTTTTGTTTTACATAGCACAAAAAGTGACACTGTGGTTATTAAAACAATCAAAAGAGTGGATTAGAATTTTACAGAAACTTTATTGCTAATCCTTTAAAAGTCTAGATTGTTTTGGACAGCCCGACTGCTTTTTAATCCCAATTTTTGTTGTGAGTCCATATTGTACTTGATAAGCAAAACTTAAAATAATTCAGTACTGACCTTTTGAGACCGTACACATAGGAGACAGCTATACACTCAAAAAAGGCGATAATCAAAAGAGGAAAATTTCCACTGAAGTTGTCGAACAAAATGAAGACATAATTCCCAGCTCCATGAGCGAAACTCATAGAGATGACACAGCAAATCAAGCACATCACCCCTGAAACATGGAATGGAGAATATGGAGAGGGAACAAGAAACAGTGATGTAATCAAAATGTTTAATGATTTTCACCAGCAAATTATTATTTCAGAGGTAATTCCCTTATAAAGTGTGGGTAATTTCATAACTCATTCATACATTCTATTGTGGTCCTGGGCTTAACTGTCAACATGCGGGTCATGTGAATAGCCCACTTTTTCCATAGTGAATTTGCTTGTAAAAAAGTGAAAACTGATTTTATATTTCCAAAATAGGAAACCCAAACGAAAATGATCTCTTGAATCAATAATACTTTTGTAATAACACAAAAGAAATATTTTCTAAATATAATAGAATAACAGGATGAATTTTAGTGGTTGAGATTAGTGACTTAACTACATAATATGGAGTTAAGTCACTAATAATAATTAGTCGGTTTATAAAGAAGTTTTTTGACTAACAACACAAAACATTTAAAATTTTAAATATAAAATATGATCTAAAACAGACAATATTACAATTAATAAACCATACATTAATAAATTAAGAACTTACCAGTTAATATTTCTTTCCTGAGATTCGGGAAAAGCTTCATATCAACAATAGAAGTGACAACGCCTTCTAGTGTTCCGAATTGAGAGTCAATGCCCAACGTGAACAACATCAAGAAGAATAACACGGACCAAAACTGTGCCCCGGGAAACTGATTGATCGCCTCAGTGAATATGATGAATGCCAAACCTGTCCCAGCTGCTGACTGAAATCAAAATTTTCCATCTCAAATATTTTGTAAAATTAGATTTCTTCACATACTTAATAGAACATGTCAGAATAGAACAAGATCAATAGTATATTTTGATCACCAGCATTTATTTGGAGAGCTACTATGTATTTGATACACATACTATGTGATATTACATACAGTTTGGATGACCATTTTTAAACACTATTAGCGGATTATGACTAAGGACTGTGACTTTTTACACAATACCAGTCGACTGTCGTCAAGCTTGGAGTGTGGTGTTGGGGGTAGCTTGCACACCATAAAAACAAACATTTTAGCTAGCGTAATAGCGGTTAACTGGTGTCTCCAGTGACTGGCGTCACTCGTTGTCATGGCACCAGTCAATGACATCCAGTGACTGAAAACCTCTACTGAAATGCAATTAGCAGCGTGTAAATGGGCCTTAAGACTTGAGGCTACTCACACTGTCCAATTCCTTTTCCAGGTCACATTCTGGTAGTGGTGGCATAGTGGTAACTGTGTCTCCCATAACTGCTACAGCAGAGCCCTCTGTTGGCAGCCGTGACAAATCAATGTTAGTGTGACCAAACGTCGCGAAGATTGTTGCATTTCGCTCTTCCAGGCACCGTTCATAGTTCAGAGTAGCTTTGAACCCTAGAATAAACATTTATTGTTAAACTGAATTTAATCAGAGACAAGTTAAAAAATTTAATGAACCATAACCTAGACCTGTTTTTTAATGATTAACACAAATATGTTTTTTTTTAAAGTATTATAATTCTATTTGACTATTTATAATCAGACATTAGAGTTTATTAAAGTAAAATAGTTGTGATTATAACTAGCTGGTAACTCATGTATTGTAGTGACTTTACCTATTACTGAAAACACAACAATCCCTGCAAACATGGAGGTGAAACAGTTGGTCATGGAAACCATGATTGCATCTCGGTAGCAGTTGTTATTGACTGGGTTGTAAGAGGAAAATGCAATCAGACCTCCAAATGCTAATCCCAGCGAGAAAAATATCTGTGTTCCTGCCTCCAACCAGACGACAGGATCTGAGAGAGTGTACCACTGAAAAGCAATCCAAATAAACAGTATTATTGAACTGATCAAAATAACTCCTCCATATATTATAAAGCTATCATGTTCTATTTTCTTTATAATATCTTTATTATCAGAATAAATTGTTTCCAAAATATTTGGTGAATACCTTTCGTACACTCTTTTTCTATAAGTGATTTTTGGCAGTTCACTCCCACCCCGATAAAATAGCAAAATATTTTTAAAATTAGATATTTTCTATTCTGAATAAATAACGTTATGTGTATTTCACATCAATAATAATTCATTGTTACAGATACAATAGAGGGTTATCATAAAAGAATGGTGCGTTTTCGAACATGGTTTAAAGAAAAACCAAATTACTTGCAGTTAATGTTTTTCATTCATCTATTTTGTCGTCTCAAACAGTTTTTTTACATGATTAATAAATTTCAATATGTGCCCCATTAGTCGCTCGACAAATGTCCAAACGTTAATCAATTTCTCTCCAAACATTTGCTAACATTTCTTCAGTTATGGTTGTCATTGCTTCATTAATCCTGTTTTTTGAAGTAGTTCAGGTCGCGGATTTTTCGTGAATAAACAATGTTTATGATGTAACCCCACAAGGAAAAATCACAAGGTGTCAGGTCTGGACTCCTTGGAGGCTATAGCATAGGTCCTTGATGGCCTATCCATCGATCTCCAAATTTTTCGTTCAAAGCGTCCGTCACCAATGCACTGAAATGTGGAGAAGCACAATCTTGTTGGAAATGAAGTTGATGAATGTTTTTGAGTTTATCTAGCTGAGGAAAGCAATAATTGATTAACATGTCGAGATACACAACTCCATATTAATTGTTCTTTCAGCAAAGAAGAAAGGCCCTATTATGCGATTTTTCATCACACCACACCAAACATTAACTTTAGGAGAATCACGTTTTTTCTCAACAATTGCGTGTGGGTTTTCAGAGCCCCATATTCGTGAATTGTTTCTATTAACACATCCATGACATGGAAAGTAGCCTCGTCTGTAAAAATTATATCATCTAAAAATAATTGGTTTTCACTTATTCTGTCCAACATTCTAACAGCAAAATTATTGTAACGGTTTACACTATCATTGCGTTTTCAATTGCGTCAGTATCTGGATTTTATTAGTTTTTATAAGGCTTGTAAACAAACCTTTGGGTTGGAGGCTTTCAGAGATACTAACATAACATTCAGAAATTTCCCTACAATCTTCTTATGAATTACTGAAACCGCACCATTCTTTTATGATAACCCTGTATTTTTATTGACATTTAACACCCACAAATGTTATGCCATGAATGTTACAGAAACAAAAATTTTAAAAATATAATACTTAATATAAAATTAAATATCATTAAAATGAAATATTAACATACATAATTTTATTCAACTTATTATTGTACAATAATGCCATGGTAAAAACAAAAGGACAATACGCAAAATATAAGTTATTAAAAAATAGTTCCAAGTAACATAAAAAGTTCCATTTCAATAAACTTACAACAAGCTTACTTTTATTGATAAAATTTAAATAAATAAGGTAAAAATTGATATTTTTGTATTGTTTTGAATTAAATGTGTGTACTTATCACTTTGGCCTACATTAAAATTGAGTTTTCCCCTATAATTATTTAGTTTTTAATGCGGTTTATTGGTGATGACAAAATATATTACATTATTAAAAACTGATTTGCTGTAAAGTCCAAAAACAAAATTTTTGATATTTATTTATTAAAGGCTCATTATTTATCTGTTTTGTCCACAGAAATGTGAGAAGTGAAATGTTATTTTAGAGAAAAATCTCTAAGCTAAATCATTAAATTTTGACCAAAACAACAAGCTAGTAAGGTTGGTTTCTTTTTGTCAACAAGTCTGTTTTTGTGTTTTTAATCAACAATTTATTTAATCTTTGCATGTATCAATTATTTGTTTATATTGTATGTGCTATTTTATATTCATGTTGATAATCCAGCTGAACTATCTAACAATTAATACTTATCTGAAGCTGACAAAAATGTTTTAATCAAAATTTATTCTGAAAGATGAAATATATACTTGTTTGTGGATGATGGAATTACCTATGTAATTTAGTCAAACATATGGGTACAGTATTTGGGTATTAATTTTACTATTGTAAAATTAAATAGGAATTAAATAGGAAAAGAAACCCCTTAGATACACTAACAAAAAAATATACTACTTACCTTTGGAGTAAACAAGTGACGTAAACCATCCGACATCCCATGTAACGTTACACCTCGAAAGAAAAATATTATCAGCACAATGTAGGGGAATGTAGCTGTCACATAAACAACCTGCAAAAGAAAGTTAGGTATAAAAGTAAAATATATTAGGATTACCTGTTAAAACTAATTAAATTTTTAGCTTGAATTATTAGTTTATGATAAACTATTACGGAAAAGTTAAATTTGTTGTCTGTACAGTACAGTACTGTCTGTAACATAGAGTATTCTGTCTAAAAGGGCACACAATATTATTTTTTGGTGAATACAATATAAATTTCTCCTTTAATTTTTAAGGCGACTTTCAAAGTAGAAAGTATGAATTAGTTCACTGTTACTTTTTATGTAGCCTACTCATATCATACTTGATCCTTACGATCCAGAACATAATCTGGGGTAAATGGAGGATCCTTAGAAGGATAAATTTATCATTTCATGAAAAAGGAAGATGAAAAGAGGATAGTTAAACTTGCCACACAACCAGTTTTCATGTCTAAAACACATTAATCAACATTAACATGTTGATTATTTTTTGCTTTATTAATTATGAAGTCAGAACCTGCTCAACATGTCTTTCAGAGCAGTCTGGCATCCAAATTTCATATGTGTCATGGCGGGGAATCAAATTCGGGTCTTTTGGGTGGTAGGATACTACTAAACCCATTCAGCTATGACTGACACACTGAAGCTACCTAGAAAGGTAGCTTCAGTGTGAAGGTAACAGATCATGAAGAAATTATCTGTATCAACATATCATAAAGGCTTGTGTATCTGATCTCCACAAGCCTCATGTAATATCTCTGTACATTGTCAACATGACAAAGCTGATACAGGGACCATATAGTTTCATCAGTATTGTAAAATCGGTCCAACCGAATATGTTAGTGCGTTGGATAACTAACCTTGCCTGAGGAGGCTATTCCCTTGATCATACACATATACACCAGTATCCAGGCTATAACCAAGGCAAAGGCAATCTTCCAGTTGAAGGCTCTTGGGTGATCTATGTCCTCAGATACCATGAGGGTCGTCCGATACCAGAAATACTGTGTTGGAGTACTCGCCTGAGCAATAAAAATACCATTTTAAAATCATCTAATAAGATCTTCGAACAATAGATAATTCTATTTAAAACTTGGTGTTTAATCATAGAACTGCCAACAAAACTGGTTGGATTTTATTTTGTAGAATAAGAGGTAAGTTATTTATTTCACAATTTTTTATGCAACATAGATTATTTAAAGATAAGATACTTATATAAAGATGACTCATGTGATTCATTTTTTTGCAAACGTTTTACAGCTTACCTTCATAAACTTTATGTCAAGTTTTGTAAATGTGTTAATAACATTGTATAGCTTCAAAAAATTTATTGAAATAATCTATTTTTATGAGTGAACATCAAATACTAAATGGTACTCAGGTGTATAAGAATTGTTAGAGTAACTTATTGTGTTTAAACTACTATGTACGTGATATATCAGCATCATCGCATTACATCTGAAATGTTTTATGGACAATTTCCATGGTTTAGGAAATTTGTGTTGACTGTTTAAAAAAATTATCTTGAAAATCACATATTTACAACAAATATTCTTCTTATACTTACAACACACTCTGGCTCAGGTAGGTACGTCCCATTTTCAAAATATTTATTTGGACATTCTGACCAAGGCAATTCGGACTGAAAACTCTGGAAAAGAAAAAAATTATGTACAAAACCATGTACTATGTACATGTAGAAAGTTAATTAGTTAGTTATATAGTTACTTAAAGTGGCGACCTTCCAAGGTAGGTATTTAAGCCAAGTATGAATGAGAAATTAGTGTAAGATGGATTGTGTTGCCATCTTGTAGTCTTGTTACAGACTAAGGCTGACATGTTTCTTTGACAGAACTGTTAATTAATAGCCCAACAGTCAATGGCATATCTAAGGGACCTACAGTTTTTATTTGTGAAGTCCAAACCACTGCCTCTGAATTATTATGAATATATTAAGTACAGTATTCAATAGTGCAGACATTAATCCACATAAGAGAATACTACACCCACCGAACATTGCTCACAACTATCCACGATTCATGACCTCAAAGAAGCTAGATTACAGGACTCGCCAAGGTCCCAGTCAATGTATGTGTAGCGTATTAAAATAAGTTAACATTTTTTGTTTTTTAAGTAATAAAACTTTGCAGGAAGTTTAAGAAAGTATATAAATTTAAATTTGTTTGTGTACGCGTTTATCCTTTTATGGTCAGATGAAAATATAATATTTTATTCTGGAAGCCAATCTCTGTGGATTCCTTAGGTCCAATGAATATTATATTCTGAAGAAATATACTAAAAAGTTTGCTCTCCATAAAATGTGACATATTCTTTTCTTATACTTCAGACACAGACCCAAACTCTGTGAATATTTTAAGGTAAATATGAATTTCATGACATGAAGCTTTGTTACTGACAAAGAGCTTCTTCATTTACAAGGATCATTAATTGATTGCAAAATGATTGAAGGCTACTGTGTCCAGGATCTAACCATAACAAAATTGTGTTAAGATTTTGCTCAGTTATATTTTATATTAACTTTTGAATAGTCTTCAAGAACCTATAAGTGAGTGCTGTTCTAAAAACAAAACCAGCTAATAAGTATGTTATTTTCATAACTGAAGTAATAAAAATTACTACAGTAATATTAGAAAGCCAAACAACTGACTTACTAATTTTCTATTGGTTTATATCTAGTTTTGCGTTTATTGAATTCAGTTCAATCTTTTTAGTTTCAGTTTCACTTTTGAAAAACTATAGTGTCATTTATAACTGTTTTACAATACCGTAGCTGTTTACTAATGTTTGACGGTCCAAGCAATTTACACTTTATTTTTGTGGCATACCAAAAATAAGTAATTAATAATTTTTTGGCATACAAAAGTAATTTGCATTAATGTTTTACATTATTTCATTTTTCTAAGGAAAAATAATTGTACTTACAACCTGTAGGAAGTAGGTTAGATCATGGATATGTCGAAAGGGAATGTTTTCAGTTCATCTAAACAGCTGTTCTTCTTATTTTATATTAAAAATTCAATACAATAGCTCTGGTAGTTTCTATGGAAACCTGTTACATATTTCCATCTTAAAAATCACCAACACCTCCCCCCCAGAGCTAAGACATATCCGTGTCAAAAATTCTTAATTTAAAATTGAAATTTGTATGATTGTTTCAAAAAATATATACTTTACCTGAACAAAGTAAAAGAGGCACCAAGCAATGATGGTGTTGTAATAGAGAGCAACATTAAAAGAGACAACAGCACTGCTGATCCCTATACCAGCCAGGTATGGAGATACCTGTAACAACAAAAAATTACAATAATGATTGTCTGGTTTAAATTTTTACAATAACAAAGTTTATCATAAAAGTAAGGTTTTCCTCGGATAGATAACATTAGTTTATTCAGGGGTGCCCACAGGGGGGGTCTATGACGCAGACTGCGTCATTGAAATTCTTAGAAGGGGTTCCAAACAATTTTTTTGAAGAGGGGGTAAAACGGATTTTAACAGTGTTTAACGTAATGACATTGAAAAATATATTACATCACTAGATAGAACGTAAATAATAATGAACGCAGTATTAATTTAAACATTGTTTGTTTTTCTATCTGAAAATGAATAAATGGCAATGACAGTGCTCGAATATTGTCCGTGATTGTGGCGGCAGCGGAAGGTCCGGCGAGTTTCGGAGGTACTCGGTTATCTTGGGGAGTCGTGATGGTGGTCATACGACAGACACAAGCTACGCAACTAGGTTATGTGATCGTTGCCCTTGCGTCTTTGTGTTTGTTACCCTTTACATCTCAAAACTAATATTACCACTGAGTTGTGATGATAAGTTTTTTTTAAATTTTGTAATGTTTTAACACTAATAAAATGCCCAAAAAGCAAAAACTTTTTAAGTATAAATGTTTAGAGTTGTTTTTAATACCTTTATAAATCTTCTTTTAGTTTTAGATAAAATAAGGGGTGCTTAAGAGTATTATTTACACCTTTGTTTATGGTATGGGGTGCCAACTTACATGGGGGGGCTAGTTCTAAGTTTTGGGGGGGTGCTTCTTGAAGCTTGGGGGGTGGGCACCCCTGGTTTATTGGTTTGTTTAATAAAATGTACATGAGAGACAACTAGCAAAAGCAGCATAATGTTTATTCTGAAATATTTTTATTTATAGTTTAGTAATCAATAGATATAATGTTTGGATGGGTAGTGAAATATTTCATTGTTAACAGTGTATAATGAAATTTTTTTCTTTTATTTCAGTAAAATATTACAAATAATGAAAAATTTAAATTTTTGTTAATCCTCCGTTAGTAACGTCAAGGAGTTTACCTCCTCGCTTTTATTTTTGTGAAATAATATCTGTTGTTACTGGTTGCAGAGGTGATTGTACCTCAAGTGTCTCTTCTAAGTACCTATTTGACCTTATTTTGCTCTCCCAACCCCCCTAATCTTACGGCCACCATGTATCACTGATCTGATCGCTCTACTACTATTATGTAGTTTAGTACCGTGATTCCTTAATTCCATGTTGTTTAGTTCCATATTTATTGCAAAATATTAACTATACAGGGTTTTCATACAACATTTTTACAGCATAATGTATAAAACTACACTGTTTGTCTATTATTTCAATACCCAGAAAAAACTCTGTGCGTCACCATTAGTGTGTTAAATCAAAGTCACCAACGAAAGGTTAAAATTTGAAAAGAATATCTGTTCCCTAACTCAAAATGTATTCCTTTTGCAGCGCATAAAGCTGTACAGTACAGTCAGGTACTGGTTGTAACTCCATAAAGTGATGTGCCAAATAAAATTATTGAGTGAATGTTTAAAAGTTACCTGTTTTAAAAAACATCTAAAAGGATTTTCAACTTTTAAATGTAAACACTTTCATTTTGTCCTTTTGAATTAAGTTGTTGGCATTCAAATTCCATGAATGCTTGTTATGTATTTGTAATTCCAAAAATGTTATATGCTGTACTCTGTTGATAATTTTCCCATCCATCTCAATGGTTTCATTTATGTCATATCTTTTTAGCTGTTCATAATGTAATCATTTTGGTTTTACTGTGGTTGACTTTTTAATTGCTTAAACTATTTTAGTGTGTAAAAATTGGATTTTGATGCTAATTTTAATTGTTATTTCAAAGAACATGATACTTTAACATTTACATAACAGCATAAACTAATTGGGTATAGGTGGTCGATTTGGGAAAGCTTCCTATATAATATTTCTGTACTTTATGTAATGCTTCTGTAGCATGTTTTACCTGATTCCAAACTCCTATAGCTCCTTTTCTAAGCCTTTGTCCGATGGCCAGCTCCAGATAAAAAATGGGAATTCCTTCAATAAACAGCATAACAAAATAGGGTATCAGGAAAGCACCTGCAAAAAACATCAATCTATTCAGTTATATGTAATGCTAAATATGGTACTCCTGAGAAAAACTTTGACATGATTTCATTATGTTTTTGATGGATTTAGGTTTGGACTCAGTTATCCAAACCTGTACTCTTTGGACTATTAGTTAATGTTCCTGGAAGATGAAACAGCTGGTCTTGGGAACGGGTAGTTTGGAGGGGTTTTGTATCCCAAAAATGAGGTTTTTGCAATTTTTCATCTGTACTATAATTTTTAAATATTTACTGGCTTTAAATATTTACATTTTTTTGGCTCCAATATTAATCTTATGGAGGATAAGGAAAAGTTAATATTTCACTTATAAACCTATATTATAATTTTTATGAAGCTTAGTATTTAGCGTCATGTTGTTGGTATCCACCCATTGACCCTCAAAAATCATAGTTTATGTGTTTATCATGGCAGATATAACCTGCATACTCCCATGTTAAGAGAATAGACAAACTCCTTTATTTATGAACAGAGATATTGATGAAACTTGTTATAAATGGTCAAAATAAAAATTGTTTATGCTTAAAATCCCTACTTTCAGTGTCCTTACAGTAGCAAACCTGGATAGGTACGCCTTCCCATGTTAATCTTATGGAGAATTGGCAAACTCCCTATTTATCAATATATATTGATAAAACTTGTCATATATTATTATTGTCATATTATTGATTTGGAAATTTGCTGAGTTCACAGGTCTGCTGCGACGGGGGAATTTTTTTAGATTAATTAATCTCTTTGTAATTATTGTAAGAACATAAGACAATGAATGTGGAATAATAATTTCTCATTAGCAGCGAGAAGGTGAGAGGGGCGGCTTGGTAAAGGGCAAGGTTGCTCTTTAGAAACTGTAATTTCTCTAGCAGTCCACACTTTTAACAATGTGAATTTTCGATATTCTGTGTTTGCTTGGTAAAGGTAAAAATACCCGAATTTTTAAAACTATTATTTTAAATTGGTTTAAAATAAAAGTAAAACAACTTTTTTTAAATAATACAACTTAATATGTGAACAACAACTTTGGACCTTCAGGGAATCAAACACAATAGTTATGTTCAAACTAGTGGATGTTTGGCATTCACTTTGAAAATACTTAAATCAGATCAAAAAACTTATTTATAGACATTGATGATACAACAGTTGTAGTTGTTAGATATTAATGAAAATATTGTTGTTGTTAATTTAAAATAAACAATTGAATAAAAAAAAGAAAATTAGATAAATTCGCCTAGTGAAATTTGTTTGATTAAATGTTCTAAAAATGATAAATTATTTTGCACATTTGATTGATGTTCAAGTAGGGTTTTTTTGCACTTGTTATTTAATATCCTGTGTCTGTAGGAGGAACAAAAATAAAAATATATAATCTTAAATATTCAATTAATAATAATATAAATATGTTTTTATCATTATTTAAAAATAGGTTAGGTTGTTTCTTTAACTGAATAAACAAAATAAAAGACCATTTGGCATTCAAATTGAAGTTATTTAGCTCGGAAAACGCAGCTCATTGTTTACTTGTCCTTTTGTCTGCATTTTTATTCACCCTTTCAAACAAAAGAACATGTGTAAAAACCCTACCAATTTGATAAATTACTTATTTTCACCTTCACAAGGATTTATTTTATACCTAATTCGTTTGTACTGGTATTAAAAATACATTTTCCCATATTTATGATTGTTATCACTGATACAACAGAGAAAGACCTAATATTATGGTCCTTTGACTGTGCTTATACATAAACACCTCTCATATTCCGCTAATATATTTATATTTGTAATTAACTTTGAAGATGATTTAGTCTATACCTTGGTTAAGTTTAGTGAATGATGTGTATAGACTATACTCTACAGACTAGGATGCTGGCATGTCCTGTAATCCAGCTGCTTGAAGATCACTAATTATTGAGGATAGTTATGTGCGATGGTCAGTGGATATGATATTCTCTGGTATAGATTAACGTTCAGACTATTGAATATTACATGCATTTGCAAAGACCATCCTCATAATTAGACTAGCTCGTAATTCAGAGGTTCTGAACCGATGTTAAATTATAGGTCCCTTAACCCTAGAAGTAGCAAGCTTTTTACTCTTAACTGTAACATAAAAATAATTACTAATATCTTCTTGAAATATCAAAGTTTAAACAAAAAAAGCATAAAACATGCCCCCCCCCTTATAACCACTAACCACAAAAGCAAAACAGGTGTCCACTGCAATCCTAATTAAGCCTACAAATGCCGTCAACTTCCATCAACTTCCACCCAAGGCGGTCACTGTTTATTTAAGGTGGGCCCTCCTCTCCGCTTTACCACACATTTGCAAGCCAAATCGGGATTGCTCATGGTCGGGATTCGAACCGTAGCACTTCCAAATGGCTAGAACGCTACGCTTTAGCTGGTTAGCCACCAGTGCATAGGAGTTGAAAGCGCTTACTTGGTTATAAGACCTGCCCGGTGGCAGTCTAGTGTACTACGAGAACAGATTCGGTTGTTTGCCCCCAGAGGGCAACACGGTCACGTAGCCGCTAGTGTCTAACAAGTTCACTAAACTGACGACAGATGCCTCCACCTGCCACTTCTTATTGAATATGTAAATTACGACTTTGCCAGTTGTAGGGTTAAATGCCATTGGTTGTTGGGCTCTTAATTTACAGTCCTGTCTCAGGAACATCAACTTGTTAAGTTATAACTTACGTTATAATGATACAACTTGTCCACGTTGAAAAAAAACTTAATTATTGTACAAATATAACTCACCTCCTCCGTTCTTCTGAGCTAGATAGGGAAAGCGCCAAACGTTTCCGAGTCCGACTGCATACCCCACAGTAGCCAATAGGAACGTCAGTTTTGAGTCCCAGGACTCCCTCTCCTCCTCCCCCGCCTCCGGACGAAAGATAGGTTTGCCCTCACTCGATCCCAGCTTGCTCTCCATGCCACCTGATGTTTTCAGCATCGCTTGCTGCAATACAAAATTCAATAGACATTATTTTAGTGAATTTCTTATAGGGAAGAAGCTATTACTGTAGATCTCATGGCAAGAGTTAAGCCCAGGACCATGTTATTTTGTCTTCTTTAGGTGCCCAGAGTAGACTTGTATTCCTACATTTGTTCGGACGACTTCGTAAACCAAATAGTAGTTTGGGGGGGTGTTTTGTACTCAAAAATTGGGTTTTTTGCGTTTTTCATATGTAATTTAAAAAGCTTTTTAAAATTTTATCTTCAACCATTAAAATCAGCTTAAAAAACTACACAATTTACTTCCTTAAAGTTTTTCTCTATCTCCAACGGTTACCGAGATATAAAAAATCTAAACACAGTACGTTGTATTTTGGGGCTTCAATGTTAATCTTATGGAGGATGAGGAAAAATTAATATTTCACTTATCATTTTATATTTTTGGATGAAACTTTATATTTAGCTTCATGTGGTTAAGATCCATCCATTTATGCTTGAATCATAGTTTATGTGTTTATCATGGCAGCTAACCTGCATACTCTTTTCCCATGTTAATTATGTGGAAATTAGGAAAACTCCTTTATTTATGGACAAATGTTGATGAAAATTTGTACAAATTGTCAAAATAAAAATTGTTTATGCCATAAATGCCTACTTTCAGTGTTCCTCACAGCGGCAAACCTACATACTCTTTCCTTGTTAATCTTATGAAGAGTAGGCAAATAACTAACTCATATATTTATCGACAGATATTGATAAAACTTGACATATAATAATTATTACATTATTGATTTGGAAATTCACTGAGTACGCAGGTCTGCTGCGGCGGTGGTATTTTCTTACTAAACACATACATTATTCTGACAGTAATTGTTTCATTGATCTTCTCTCACCTAACTTTTTATCCTGATATTCAGTCAATATCATACTTAAAACATGGTGTGGTCCAGGATTTGAATTTTATATGCCCACTACAAAAACAGTTTAGAGGGAAGGTAAAGAAGATTACCCAATTTAAATCAACCATTATTATTGAAAAATAATATAGAAGGTTGGTTGATTAACCTCCTTTATTATTTTTCAATAAAAATCTTAATCAGTACCTTCCACTGAAGCAGTGAAAATTAATTACTAATTTCTAATTGACATTTTACAATCGAACAAAGAGATTTAGCTTCCCTGGTGTTTCAGTTAAAGTTGCTTATTACAGTTAAGTTGCTCATACTGAAAATTAACTAAGAGATTGAATATCAAATGCCATAATCTATAATATTATAAAGAAGAGGTGGTTTCTGTATGTTTGTTTGTGGGTTTGTGTGTTTGTGGGTTTGTGTGTTTGTGGGTTTGTTGTGGCAAGTGAACGCAAAAAATACTGAACCAAACAGTTTGAAATTTTACACAAAGACAGATCTTAAACTCATGCAACACATAGGCATACTCATTTCCTTAAAATCCTCTCGGGCTACACCCTGTGAACGTCCTAAGTTTCAATGTTTACATTTTTAGAAAATGAAAACATAAAATTACTTGAATGTCAACAACTGTGAACACTAAAATTTGACAGTTCGAGAAGCAGAAGACATGGTTGCTGTAAATACCCTGGGATTCAATGTTTACAGTTTTTAATGTCAACATCCGTTTACTTTACATTTTGACAGTTCGGTAAGAAAAAGAAATAAAGTTAATTTTTACACATAAACTGCTGGATCGAAATTAGTGAATTATTAGTTTGAAATAGTGGAATGGTAGATTTTTAATTTTCTCCCGATGCCTGCCTCTATTACGTTAATGCATATCCTCTCCCAATATTTGATATATGTTACTTTGTCATGTTTAGATATATACTTAGACACGTGTTTTGTCATTTTGTAAACAATAAAGAATTAATTGTCAATAACTTAAATGTATCTGTAGAGCCTACACCTCTCAGCCTTTTTTACCCGTGCGAAGAACGGGTACTTTGGCTAGTAACATATAAAATAAAATGTATCAGCATCAAATGACTATAATTTCATGAAATACTGTGTTATACTGTGTGTACAATTTCCATTTCTAAATTGCTAGTTGCTACTATATCATAACTTATTATGTATAAATCCATCAGTAGTTATGAATGTTCAGTCTGAAAATATGTCCAATTTACAAGGAACTCCAGTTAAGCATAGTTCAACTTTATCAACCACTATTTAACTTTAGTCTACTTATCATTCAACTTAATCTCCATAAATATGTGTTATCATGTTACCTACGATAAAAGCTATATAAACTATCTTCATGGGGATCCTCCTGACTCACCAGTCTTGTTTGTCAAAAATTGTATGTCAAAGCCTCAAAGATAAATATATTTAATAACATTAGTATAGATTTCAACCGAACATTATTAGCAGATAAAAATTAATTTAAATTCGAAACATGTTAATTATTTCAACTGTTCATCCAAAATAATGTTCTCTAACAGTATTTAATACATCTTATTGTTGGGAGAGTTAAATACATTTTTTTCAGCTTAAATAAAAACTGTCCTACTTTCACTATCAGGCTTGATTTTGTCCTCTGAAGGGCCAGTATGAATGATGATGTGGCAAATCCAGAGGTGGAATCATCAAAGATCAATCTCTCTCACAGTCTGACCTGAATTGTTTAGCGGCTGTAACCCCTCTTTGATTGAAACTGTTGTTTCCCTATATTACTTTCCCTTTCTAAAAGACCACCCCGATTACAGAAATATCCATACAACTGTTAAAGTTCATTGTTCCATTCAGGGCTTATTTTCTTACATTTGTTTAAAAAGTACAGCACTTTATTAATTTTTCTTTATTTTTGCTTAAAAAGGTAAAAGAACTTAAACATTCTTACTCTGGCTAAGTTGCAAAAACTAGAAAAGAAGTAAATTGATAATAAATGTAATACATTAGAGTTATTTTGCATATACAAAATGGATAGCCACCAAGTGATGTGTAGAGATGGCATCAAGTGTTTAACAGTGTGCTAAGAAACTCCCAATTTAAATTATAAAGTAATTAAATACCTATAAAAATTGACTAATAAATGTTAAAAAATTTGTTCCAAATACATGAAAACAAAACATATGCATGGTTCAACTATGTACATTGTATAAAAAGTATTATTTACCACCTTTTTATTTTTGACTTTTACAAATTTTTTAGTTTAAATTTTTTTATTATTAGTAGTACCAAGGGGTGATATTATCTTAAAGTCTTTTAAAAAGTCCTCCAAAATAAAATTAGTAAAAGAAATTCTCAAATATCTGACATAATCAATCTAACTCATCAACATGGCTCAAAGTCCTTTGGAGTAATACTTTCACAGTCAGAGCATGTTGACGTCATCTGTAAGATTAGATTATTTGAAATGGCGACCATACCACAAGGTAGGTATTTTAAGCCAAGTATGAATGAGGATTGAATGTAAGATGATTGGGGTGCGATCTTGTAGTCTTGTTACTGTTTAAGAAAAATGCTTGTGGGAATTTCCAATGTTCTGAGAAACCTCAAAAGAAAAGAGCTGACAGCAAAATTTGGTTGCTCCTGCTTAGTAATCCTGTATATCTCTCTCAATTTCAGGGGATAATTGGACAAGAAGAACAATGATGACCAGGCCACACCTCTCTTCTTTTATTATGAATTTTGAATTGTTGTCTTGACAATAATCTATTTCTCAATTTATTAAACTTTTATAAGAGAAAAAAAATTTTTCACTTTATAAAGGGACTTTTCATGTTATCCCTTACCTTAGCTCCAGGACTGGTGTCATCAAAGCCCGCGTTGGTTGCTCCATAGCTTGCCATGTTTCCACCGTTCTCGAGAACCAGTCGTCCGCGTAGCTCCTTCATTTCTACTCGGTCCACAGAACGCTGCGGATTAAGATCTCTGGAGCTCTGACGACGCACTAAATGTGCAGTGTTGGCCATAGTTCACTGCCGCATGGTTGCCAAACTCTGGAATATAATTTAATTTAAACTTTTGAGCACAGCTGCCAAGAGTATGGGAAAATACATTACATATGCGACTCTGTACTCAACAACGTTTAAATACAATGTTATATTCCAGAATCCCAGAGTTGACAAAACGTCTACTGCCGCATGGTTGCCAAACTCTGGAATATAATTTAATTTAAACTTTTGAGCACAGCTGCCAGAGTATGGGAAAATATTAATCTTATTACTTATTATTATGTAACAAGATATAATGTCCCAGTCTCTAAGACTGGAACAAATGTCCTTGTGTCCTGTAATACAGATACTTGGAGGTCACGAATTGTGAATAATTTTGAGCGGTGTTCAATGGATGTGATATTTCCTGGTATGGGTTAACATCTGCACTATTGATTACTACTTTCACCTGCAAAGATCATTCTAATAATTAGATCAGCTCATAATTCAGAGGCAACAGTGGTTCGTTGGTCCAGTGTTAAACCGTAGGTCCCTTAGATGCCATTGGCTGTTAGGGGATATTAATTAACAGCTCTGACTACATAGCTTTAGAAACAAAATAATAGCATTTCTTTGTTTGAAATTCATTATTGGAGATGGTGGATTTATGTTATTTAAATTTTTACCGCGGACATTTTCCATCACGATTTTATGTAAAACAAAGTTTCACGACTTTTCGGGATCTGGAATCTGAGCCTGTCCTCAGGTAAACTAATATCTAAAACCTAACACAATTAACACATAATCTGGACTAAGCCAGTATTAAGCTGAAAACATAACAGTTTAAAGCAGTGAAAAAACTTACAAACAAACCATTCACTAACCATTACATACATAAGAAACCAAACACATCTACTCGTCACGGAGACTCAAAGACAACACCAGCAAATAAATCTATAATATTATAAAGAAGAGGTGGTTTCTGTATGTTTGTTTGTGGGTTTGTGTGTTTGTGTGTTTGTGGGTTTGTTGTGGCAAGTGAACGCAAAAAATACTGAACCAAACAGTTTGAAATTTTACACAAAGACAGATCTTAAACTCATACAACACATAGGCATACTCATTTCCTTAAAATCCTCTCGGGCTACGCCCTGTGAACGTCCTAAGTTTCAATGTTTACATTTTTAGAAAATGAAAACATAAAATTACTTGAATGTCAACAGCTGTGAACACTAAAATTTGACAGTTCGAGAAGCAGAAGACATGGTTGCTGTAAATACCCTGGGATTCAATGTTTACAGTTTTTAATGTCAACATCCGTTTACTTTACATTTTGATAGTTCGGGAAGAAAAAGAAATAAAGTTAATTTTTACACATAAACTGCTGGATTGAAATTAGTGAATTATTAGTTCGAAATAGTGGAATGGTAGATTTTTAATTTTCTACCGATGCCTGCCTCTATTACGTTAATGCTTATCCTCTCCCAATATTTGACATATGTTACTTTGTCATGTTTAGATATATACTTAGACACGTGTTTTGTCATTTTGTAAACAATAAAGAATTAATTATCAAAAACTTAAATGTATCTGTAGAGCCTACACCTCTCAGCCTTTTTTACCCGTGCGAAGAACGGGTACTTTGGCTTGTAATATAATACAAACAAAATAATAGCAGTTAATTGATGGTTTATAAGCGAAAAAAACTAATAGTTATGTACTGGTATGCTGATCGGTTATGTAAGCCCTATTAAACTGGTACATTACATCCTGCTTATTGTTGAACTAAACGGGAAAATACAGCTAATGATCATTCCAGCCCTCATTAAAACAATCAAGCTTCCTCCGCCAACCCCTCCTATTTCCAACCCCTTCACCCCTTCAAACCACTCAGCTGAGTAGGGTGTGTTATCTCATGTTTACAAGTATTCCTTGAAACCTTTGTCTGAGAAACATTAATACAATCTTAAAGAATCTGCTTCCTGAAGTATAAATAATGATTAGAATTATCATAAAGAATTAAAACTAAATTTAGTCTTTAATTCAGTATTACTTCATCAAAAATGAAGATTAACAACTTTATATTTATTGTTGCTTCAATGAGATCTGGATGTAAATAAATTAATGCCTTTTAATAATTAAACATATAAAGTTATATTTACATTTAATTTATATTGCTTTAAAATGTAAATATAAATTAAGGATGGAAAATATCAATAAATTTCAACCATTCCCTCTGGTCATCTTCAGGCCCAATGAGAGACTGTTATCAAATACAAGATGGTGTCTTGTATGTCAACTACAAAAATGGTGTTACCAATGGTGTTTTTGTCCCTATTGGTTGTCTTAAGGCCTAATGGGAGATTGCATGATAACAAGTATAATCTAACAGAATGTAAGTGCAGGTTAAACGTAAAAATAGTTTTACTGTTGAATAATATATTAATTTATTTACATCCAGTGATAACACTTTTAATCTTAAACCAAGAAGTTATATATTTATTGAAAAATATGATAACCAAACAAAAAACTTATGATGGAACGTTTTGTGATTTATTTTTGTAATAATCTTGTGACGTCTTGATAAAGCAGATTAAAAATTATTTAATTTTTTAAATAAATTATTCTGCTACAAGATATTTGAAACAAGTACCAAAACAAGAGAAAAAAGTTTCAAACATGTAAACCTATCCAAGGCTGAGAAATATTTTCCTAAAATAGAAACTTATTCAACTCCCCTTAATGAATGTATTTGTCATACACAGTTAATAGTTCTAGTTAATAAAATTTAATTTTTACTAATGTTTTTCTTTTTAAACTTAACTTAATTCTCAATTTTTTTAAAGTTTTAAAATCCCATTTCAATTTAGTTTTGATGTGTTCTTCCATGAATTGTTAAACTGTGAGAAATATGTAAGTGTATACTGTACATAGACTGATTTTAGTGTTTCAAGGTTACTCAATCATGACATTTAACCTGATTAAATTTTACTTGTAATATTTTGGACTTGATAATCCCAGTTCAGATTGTTATCAACACTTCATATTCAGCTTATTTAGATCAATACCATAGTACAGTCCAGGGAGTACTAATCATCACTTATATTTTAATCTGTCACAACCTTCTGCCTTGTTTTAAAATCTAAGGGTTTCAATTGCCTTTAGCTTTATAACATTGTCTGAAAATACCATGCATTTTATAAGTCAAAAATACACTTTAAAATTAGATCTTGGTTCAAAAATATTAGTCTTTTTAAACCCCAAAAAATTGTTTGGTCAGGAGTTTTATTGATAAAACAAATTGATTAAATTTTGGTAACATTTAAAAAATATGAATATTTTACATTTATTTTTGAAGAAGAGTACTCAAAAGTTATACAATTTAAATGAGTAATCACAACCAGAACAAAACATCAGTTTTGGCAGTCAGCCTGGAAGTCATATATCATTTGCCTTTGTTGGTTCTGTATGGAAGTGTTGACTGGAAAATTACATGTTGCTAAGCATATTAATCATCCCTCTTATGAATGATTACATGGCAAAAGGTGTATTTGTCTGAATACTTATCCAGAAAAAATGTTTGTATTTACTTCCCTGTGGGAAATAGGTTAGATCATGGATATGTCTAAAGGGAATATTTTAAGTTCATCTAAACAGATGTTCTAATTCTTGTCTATTTAAAATGCAATACAATAGCTCTGGTTGTTTCTATGTAAACCTGTTACATATTTTCCATCTTAAAAATCACCAACACCTCCCCAGAGCTCAGACATATCCATATCAAAACTAACAGTCAAATTTTCTATGTAGATGGTTGATTAATATTTTTTATTTAATTTAAGACACATGTTTGTTTTATATTAATAAAGAAATTATCATTGTTAATTAATATGTATTTTTTGCTTATGTAATTAACGGCTAACGAGTTTATTTACTTAAATAATAATTCATTTGTAAATTATTTTTACTAATTTTATATTTACAGTTCATTCTCAAATATAATAATATTTTCTATTGCTTAATAGATTTCTAAAGGTAGAAATTTTATTTTGAAATACCAAATATATAAATTTAAAAGAAGAAAAACATTTTTCTGCGCTCTTACAAGTCAGTGGCATTGTTTATTCCAAGTAAAGAAATAATACTGTTAAACTTACTGAAAAATTTAACTAGTTGAAAAAAATAAAATTCAACCATAAAACTCATACTATGAACTAATGGTGTTAAAATCTTGTTGGAATATCACTGTGAAATAGCAAAAGTATCAATTGAAGCTGGTCCAGTGAGCGGCGTCATATCAGGATCTGAATATTGTGTCACTGACAGCTGTTGATACCTTCACAGCCAACTGTCAACACCCGATGCTTCGATGCTTCATCAAACTCATCACGACAACCCTCTTTTGTTAAATTCCATTTCCCTCTAAATATTAAAAAAATTTAATAATGATAACAGGCACATTTCGCACTGTTGGCAGAACGTATAAGTACAGTAGTACATTTTCGCACTAGGATGGATATGATCTCATTACCACCCTAGTGCGGCAAAGTAACCAGCCAATCACATGCTCGGAACGCTCGAAATCTATATGAAACTAACCAATAGCTAATAGATGACAGACGTTCCTACAACACTAATTTCCGGTTTTGGGCAATGAAACTGAGGTTACCGAAACATAAAAGTTATGTTTACATTCATCCCAACAGGAAAATCAAACATAACTTAAATGACTTTTTTATTGTATGAAAAATCTTGTGTGTAATACGAGTGCAAACTGTCATGGCCGCCCTTGAAGTTCTGGCAGCACGAAGCGTCAGCTGAGTGCTGCCATATGAACCTCTCAGGTGATATGACATAATTTTCGCTCTAGTTACACATAACTAATAGCAGTAGCATAGACAATAGCTATTGCTATATTATAGGCCCTACTTGTGAACATCTAAAATCAGTGAAATTTTTAAATTGTAAACATATTTGTGCTCTATGATTATTTAGTTGGGAGTGATTAAAAATTATTTGGACGAAGTGCATATTTTGCTGTAAGTTATGAAGATTGATTACAATAAGTTAAAACCTAAATATTTTTTATTATATTCATATGGCATACATCTCAGCCTGTAATATAAGACCAGATCAAGATGTGGTGTGATCTGCTCTACAAGATCGCGCCACAATAATCCTACACTCATTTCTCATTCATACTCATTCAATACCTACCTGCGCAGGTCGGCATTTCAGTTAAAAGTTTAATGTATAAGGCGTCTTAGCTATAAAAAATAGAAAAAAAATTTAATTTTTTTAATAATATTTATTATTTATACACGTTTATATATTATTTTTTAGGTTTTTATTTGAAGTACGAGTATATCCATGACTTGATTGTTCATATAAATACAATTATTGAATACAAACCTTTTTTGATAAAAACTTTAATTTCATTCAAAATCCGGTTAAGATACATTCATATATCAAAATTCTTTGACAGGAAACTGCCACATTACTTAGTTAGATGGTGTGGGTTGTTGGGACCTTCAAAGGAAGAGTTTTTAAATTAGAAACATTCTTTCCTACTTTGTTGTTTCAAACTATTTTAAAATAATAAAATTATCTGGTAAAATTGTTCTAACATAGTTATCACATTTAATTCTAGTAATAACTTCTAGTAGTTACTTTCTATAATGTAGTACTATAAACTAAAATTAAATTTAAATTTTAGTGTGCAATACTACTTTTATGATAAGAAGTAATTATATGTGATTAAAATATATAAACTCCATTTATGTAGAAGAAGTAAACTTGAAAGATATTTCTGAATCTGAATGTGAAAGTTTGTACCAGTTAAGCTAGCTCTGGAGATAAGCAGCAAGAGGTAGAGCTACCAGCTGTTTTGGCAATGTTCCAACTTCTTATTCTTCATTTAATATAAGGTTGGGGTTTGAGGTAAAGGAATCTGTCTAGCTAAATATGCAGTAAAGAATGTGGTCTAGTTTTTCTTTTATTATTCATGATCTTCTGTGGTTTTCATATACTCCATATAAATAATATTTATCCCAATACAATCACACTATAGACATGAACTTTCAAGTTGAACCATTTTCTGCAATATTTAGCGAATTTCCTATGGAAAAGTCAGCTATTCACATGACCCTCATGGACAGTTAGCCAGGACCAAATTAGATATTCATAACTCAACCCCCTGAACACATTTTAGGGGATCATTAAAAATTTTATAAATATTTACTATATATATATATATTTTTTTTACACGATAACAGCTGCAATTGTCGTCTAATTATAATAAAATTCGGTGGAGTTCATTTCTGTAATATCTTGGACGAGTTTGTTAGGTAACACAATCAAACTACATTAACTACACTTTTTAGTTTGTACTCCAAAAGTGGCGTTTTAAATTTTTTATGTATAATTTTTGACAAAACTCTAATTTTCCTTTTTACCATTGGATTTAGCTAAAAAACACACAATTTAGTGTTTTACTTCTTGACTCTAGGTCAATTTGTTACTGAGATATTCAAAATGGTAAACACAGTACATTATGTAATGCTAATCTTATGGAGAATAACTAAAGATCAATAACTCACTTATTCACTTAAATATTCTTCCCAAATTTGTATATGGAGAAAGTATTGTTTTTGTTAAAATTTTCGAATTTGATTTGAAAGTGGATATAACCGTTATATCCCTGAATCTAAAAGAGTGGGTTTTTTGGACGTATGGACAGACAGACAACGATTTCCCTAAAACCCCTTAAAAAATATAAATTTACCAAAAATGGCTCCAATGATTTTGATTAAAATTTAGTAGTTTATAGTGCATAATATTACTAAATAATATAACATATTTATACAGACATACAGGTAGAAAGTCTGTAAAAATGACGGTTCTAAAGTTATGGGTTTTTAAATATCAACATGATTAATATTTTGAGTTTTTTACCTAAAAAAATAAAGGTAAAGTATAATTTGACTACCATCATTAAAACCTACTTAAAAAACCAAACAAAGAAGTATTTTGAATTATTTATCCATGCCTAACGATTCCAGAGAGAAGTTAAATTTACTGTCCTAAGATAAACACAGCATGTTATTTGACAGCACCCAATATTATTCTAATGGAGAATATTGAAAAACAAATTCTTCCTTATTTCCCAACTGCTATTCATGAAGTTGGCATAAGGTCACATCACCCAACGAAACCCAGTCAAAAAGCTTGGTATCACCAAGGGGGTTGTCCCCCCCATAAAATTCAAACAATAAATTTAACTTTGTTTCTCTTTTTATTTTCTTAATAACTTTTGATGATTATTTTTGAAACAATAAATTAGTTATTAAATGATAATTATATAAACTTTAAAGAATATGATAGTGAAGATTGTGGTTTTTAAACACACTTAAAGGGGAAAGTATATTTCAGTCCACTGATAGCGTTTATTTTATTAATTGAATCAGCATTAGTTTTAGCGAATTTTCCATAGGGAAGAAGCTATTACTGTAGGTCTCATGGCATGACTCAAGCCCGGGACCATATTTTTTCGCTTTGAGGTGCCCAGGGGCCAAAAAAATAGTTGTTAAAAATTGTGTAGTCGATTATGTAATTCAGAGCTTAAGGCTGGTAACAAAATTGTTATTAGTATATTAAATAAACTTGAGCACCCTTTTTTTTACATAATACACGACACGTGTTTCAAAACTAAATTCATTTTCACAGTGTACTTATAACCTAAAATTATATAAATAAACAAACATTAGTCATGTGATTTTTAAAAACGTGTAAATTAAAAATTAAATTTAAACTAGTAATTTTTATCAAGTGGTAGATTATTTATTTCTAATATTAAGTATTATATCAAACTGTATATATTACTGAATATTAATAGATTATTAATATTATTAATTAATTAATTAATATCCATAATTAATTATTAATATTAATTAATTTATATAAGACTGTAAAAAGCCTTTTTAGGGATGAATAATTAAATTTAATACTCACTTGTAAGTCATTACAGAGTTAATTTATAGAGGTAAGCTAATATCAGTTTTGTTTAGTTAAAAACAGATATAACAGAATATTTTTTAGAAATGTTAATTTATAATCAGTTTTGATCCGATTTGTGAACTTTAAATAGACCTGTTTAACTATATAAGGAAGAAATGGGCTAATTTTGGAACTAAGATTTTAATAAAGACGTTTAACTTGGAAGCATTTATTTCAAAACTTTTCCATCTAAATTTAACGTTTGCAGACACCTTCAAGAGAACAATCTCTGAGTATAAATAATGGCTCTACTTTCTCTAACGTCTTTTTATTGCAACCCTTGCCGCTTTTGTTAAATGTAACACAATAGCGTCCCATACCTTGTACAAACTTATATAGGTCGCTGCTCTTGAGTTGTAAATTGTGCAACAAGAGCAACTCTGTACCTTGCAGCTATACTTGCCTTCCATAAATAAATTTATAATTACTATTTTATCCAATACTATAATACGAGCAAGGTTTATATATATATCTCTCGAAAACGGATCTAAGGAATTTCTTTATATTTTGGAAATAATTAATTTCCGAGTTGAAAATAAGTTTTAGATAGGTCTAATGTGAATTCTTGTTTTCTTGTAATATTAAGTTTAAAGTGTAAAAATTTAACATTACGCTCATGGAGAGTCAAATGTAAACAATACAAACCAAAACATCTGTTTATAACCGTTTGACAGTTTTGATTGAAGACGGCGGGGAACAATATATGAATAGAGGTTTTTCATAAATATTTATTGTATGTATGTAATAAATGTAAAATTATCAGGATACTAAAAAATTTGTAAAAACTTAAGGGTAACGTAACTGTGCGAAATAAAAGCAGGAAATAGTATTTCCAAAATCTTCCGTGTTTTGATAGAAAACGTATTTGTTGTATTGCTTGAAGCCACTGTAACAAACCAATTAACTGGTGTAAATTAAATTTATCTTTTGCTTCTCAATCCTCATTCCGTTTCTAACAAAATCAGTTGATCACAGGCTAATAATAACAAACTGTATGGATAATCAAACAGTAAATGATCTGCTAAAACAAATGAGGTTGGCTAAAATACGTTAAACGGCGTTGTTCAGTTTACAGACGCCGTAGCCGAGTGGTAGCGTGTCGGCCTCAAGAAAGGTCGCGAGTTCCATCCCCACCACTAGGCGCGATACTTTTTGTTCAGTGCTATATTAATTATAGTGTATTAAATTGGTTTTATTTAAACCACATAAATGTTTTCATTGAATAATAAATGTGTTTTAATTTTTCTAATTAATTTGTATAATACATGTCTTATTCTATACGAGCAAAGCTCGGTCAACAGGTAATATCTATTAAATGTAACCAGAATAGTTTATAACAAATATAATCACTGTATAGAATTAATAGTGATATTTTATATGATATTCTAATTCATAACTATGTTTATTTGTGTAAAACATCTAAATAATTGTGACTTTTCCTCTAAATCACAATTTGCAGTTAGTTAGTCTATCATTTGTACAGTTTTATGAAGGTATTATGAAGAGAGATATTTATTACTGACTCAATATTTACTTGAAATTAAAATAATCTAAAAATAAACTGTATCAGTGAACTAACACAAATATACGTTTCTTTTAATGAACTTAAATTTAAAAAACTATGACTTTCTTTAATATTAATTTTAATGTTATAATCATCCATTTCTATAGCGTTTTAATTTAATTGTTAACTTCTTACATTTTTACAATAAAATCATTTGATTTCTTAAGCTACAGCTGTTGTTTTACCCATTAGCAAATATTATGCTTTTTTAAATGTACAATCAATTAATGTAAAACTATGGAGTAAATGTGTACTGTAAAAAAATGAACAGATTCCTTACAGTTAAAGTTTACGATTTTTGGGGATTATTATTTTTATTTTTTTTTTGCTTCTTCACTGTCTTTATAATTATGTCGGCCAAATAAAATTATTAAATTTTTAAATATTACGTTGTTATATAATTACTGTTTGTATATCTTATAAAGCCATATTACAGTTGGTTTTAGGAAAACGATTTATAACAAAACTGTGAACCATTTTCCATAGAATATTTTTTTTTCAGTATTATTTTTATGTCAGATTTTATTGTATTAATACCGTATAACCCAGAATATCTTATCAACGAAGCCTAATGCTGACTAACACAACTTAAATTTACACGTACTGAGCGTTACGAAATTCGCTCAATTTATTTTATTATATATTATTATTATTTATAATATTTTTATAAAAGAATAAATTATAGCAAATAGTGATATTAATTTAAATCAATTATTGTTTTATGTGTAAAATAAAAATTGACTTTTCCTAAATCACAATTTGAAATATTTTTTTCTCTTTTATGAAGGTATTAAGAAGAGAGATATTTATTACTGACTCAATATTTGCCTGAAATCAAAATAATTAAAAATAAACTGTATCAGTGAACTAACACAAATATTCTTTCTTTCTAAATTAAATTTTAAAAACTATGACTTTCTTTAATATTTATTGTTATAATGTTATAATCATCCAATTTCTTAAACTAAAAACAAGAGAAAACAAGTTAAATTAATTGTTAGACATTCTTGAGGGCATTTTTACAACGATCTTGATTTTAAATTGATCACAGTGATGATAATATACCTATATATATATATATTTATATGAAATATATGTTTTGTAGAGATGAGGGTCGCATTGGAAGCTTGATAAAATTTGACGATTGATCAGGAAATCTCACTTATTTTTTTTATCCATCCCCCTTTTCTTTATTTCTTCTTTTTCCTGTTCTTCTGTTTTTAATTTTATATTAAATTAATGTTTATAATTATTTTTAAATTTTTCACTTCATGTTCAATATGTCAAAGAGTAAGGTTTTAAGGTAATTAACATATAAAAAAAAAATATTTTTGCACAACAAAGGTGAAACTGATATTTAGTTATTGTTATACATAAATTTGTTCTTATTGTTTACAAATGACAAACCCAACATTTTTCAGTAATAGGAGAGCATAAGGATTAATGTATAGAGACAGATGTTGAAAAAAAATGTAAAAATTAAAAATTTTCAAATAATTCACTAATTTCCATTCCAGCAGCAATATCAACTTTCTTTTCTCTTAAATAGTGCAAACAGATGTTTATGTTTAAACAGATTGAACAAAATTTTCTTTTCTTCTTTTTTTTTATTTAGACGATTTCATTTATTCTCCATAACGTAATGTTTAAATTTTAGATTTTAAACTTAAAAATTACAAAAACACACGAATTTTGGACATTATACCTATTGTTATTTTTTACTCGGAAATTTAAACCATTTAAAGAAATTTCCTCGGTTCAGTTTTCGAGATCCATTGCAAACAAAAACAAACCTTCTTCTTTATATAATTATTGACTGTGTAGAAAAATTTGAATAAAGAAATAATAAATTATTATTAAAATTTTTATTTATTATCAACAATGAACTCATATACATAATATTTGAATTATTTTTATTAACATTACAATAAACAGAAATTTTATTTGTACACTAATAATTTCTATTTTAAATAATATATTAGTCTAATATTTATACCTATAATAATTTTACAAAAATTAATGCTCTTGTTACTCGTATTTATTAGCAAATTTCCTATGGAAAAGTGAGCTATTTACATAATCCGCATGGTGACAGTTAATCCCAGGACCATGATATAAGTTCATAACTCAACCCTCTGTACACGTTTTGGGGGTGTACATAGGGGGGGTACATAGGTTAGGGTGTCCATGAAAAACGTTTCAGAACTTCGGTTAATGATTATGTACATTAAAAGGAAGAAAAAAGTTTCAATAGAGCTATGGCCTAAAACACGTATTTTCTCAGATATCCGCCATTTTGTATTTTCCACAAAGTATTTTTTATTTCAAAATTTTTTAACAGATTATTTTCAAAGTTGGTACTTGTTTTAAACTAGTAGACTAATATTATTTAAAAAATAACTACCATTATCCAAGCTCAAAATCCAAAATGGCGGCCATAAAAATTTTAAAACTTAAATACTTTGTTAACGGTAAAATTTTAGGTGAATATTGGATGAGTTGGGCAACATAATTGGACTACATTAACTACACTTTTGGTGGAGGGGGGGTTTGTACTTCAAAAAGGGGGGTTTAAATTAATTTTTGTATAATATTTTTAAAATATCTAACTTTCCTTTTTTCCCATTTGGTTCAGCAAAAAAACACAATTTAGTATCTTGAATCTTGACTCTTAGTCTGTAAGGTTATTGAGATGTTTAAAATGGTAAACACTGTACATTGTACAATGTTAATCTTACGGAGGAGCTAAAAATCAATAACTCACTTATTTACTTAAATATTCTTCCAAAATTCGTAAACTAATCTATCTAGTTAAGTTTTATCAATACATCCATAAAACCCCCAAATTTAATATTTCTTACGGCAGAAAACCTACTTATTCATTGTAATTCTTATGGAGAATAGTTCAATCGGTATAACTCTCTTAGTTAATGATATATTTAGATTAAAAGTTGTATGTGTTTTTACTTAGTGAACAGCCTTAATATAAGCACATTACCTGCATACTCAGTGCTATACGAGTACTATGATGGAAAAAGTTCTGTGAAATTAGTTCTACGTTGTATGCGATCTCGTTGTTTTTTTTTCTTTTATTAAATTTGATTTCAGTTTTATTTAGACATAAAATAATTATATTGCTTTTATACATAGTCATAAATCCTGTAGGAAGGGGTTTTACTGCTAGTTGATATTAAAATCCTATCTTTAATTCATTTAGTCACTTCTCTATTTTGAGATTTGATTCAGCTAGTAGTTATTGATTTCTCAATTTTAGTAGTTATTGAGTTTATAATGATTCGTTTAGCCATAATTTTAGTTTATTCCCTTATTACACATATATAATGCATCTCTCAGTTGCCGATATTATAATAATAACATAAAGTTTGTCAAATAATATCTACAGGTTTTACAAAATCATCCCTCTTATGCTTCCACCCCGCCAATTCTTACCAAACATCGCAAACGACTCATTCAGGTTTGTGAGGCGCATCACTTTCTGATCCTGAGCCAAAAATCTTTCAGAGAGAAATTTCCCTCAATACCAATTGATCTTAAGTGAAACTTCATCTGGATAGTAAGTTTTACAGAAAACAAATGAAGTTTTTTTTTAATTCTTCTTTTTTCATTCAACAATTAATTTTTCTTTTTTATTTATATCGCGGTAGCCCCAGAAAGCTCTCTTATAAAAGAGTTTTTTTAATATGAAATTTTCACTTACGGACGTTTAAATAAGATTTTATGAAACTTTTAATGACACATTTTGTAAGAAAATATTACATTTAACATTGCATTAATAATTTTTTTAGTCCATTAAATTAGGCAATTTAATTTATGTTATGGAATGATGTTATTTCATTTCGAATAATTAAGCTGTAAATTCTGATATCTATTTTTTAACTTAACTTTGACTAAATATTTATTTACATGCGTTGAAACAATTGCAATATAATATTAAAATTGTTTAAATAACTTATACAAAAACTGAAACATCACTGATTGAACATTGTTATAATATCTGTTTAATCCCTTATCTTCTATTGGGAGTATTTCCCTCAAGTCTTTTTATGCATTGTTTAGTTTAGCCCTATTTTAATAATGTCTTTATTATTTATGACTTTTCCCTCAATCAAGGTTAAATTATTTTTTTATACCACTGAGTTTTATACATTATTAACTTTTAGACATTTAGACTAAGTTTTCATTTTTCAATAAAAAAATAGATACACAAAAAGTATTTGCAGTTAGGTGTTTGAAGTAGAGATATGATAGGTTTCATACATCCAGGCGCCATTGTCAATATAACTACACGAAAGTGTTGCGTGATTTGCATAACCAAGCCTGAAGGCGTCGAAAACTGCTTTATTGCTTCAAAGTTACTATTGGTTTATAATCTACGAATAGGATTGGAGCAACGTACTCTATCTCTTCTCTATTTACATAAATGAATGCATGTATGTAAGTGTGTATGTATGTATGTATGTATGTATGTCCTTTATGCGTTGCCAAACCACTCATCCGATCGCCATAAACTTTAGGAAGTGGCTCTATATGTGTCCGGGAAGGTTTTAGCAAAAAAAACATTTTCGAAAAATCCCTAAGTGTCCATTTTATGGCATTTTAAATTTCTAATGTTAACCTTATGGGGACTAAGTTTGTTTTTCAAATAATTAATTACAATCAAAACATTTGATTTACTAAGCTTCAACTGTTGGTTTACATTCCATTAGCAATATGCTTTACTATCCAATATCATCTGAATCATTCATTAATGTAAAACTGTAATTATATGTAAAGTAATTATATGCTGTATAAAATGAACTGCTTTATTCGCCACGTTAATAGTTCATGGTTTGAGGGATTATATATTTATATTTTTTATTTTCTGTCTGATTAAACGTCACGTGTTTATATGTTGGCCGAATAAAAAATAGTTACAATTTTTATACATATTACATTTTGTATAATAATCAGCTGTTATATATCAGCTTTCCTATAAAAGATGTATTACAGTTAGGTTTGGTTTAGGTTTAGGTTGGATTAGAAAGTTGTGAATCAATCCATTCAGCTTTATTTATTTTGTGGGAATATTGTTAATATGTCCAAAAACAATTTATACTTCAACAAATATAATAAAATATTAAAAATTTTTTGGTATGTCTTATCGTTTCAGTATTGTTATTCATTATGATGTGATCCAGAATATCTACACAACGAATGTTATTCGACTTCAGAACATAGCCAATCTTAATGTTAACATGTATTAACTGTTAGGTGTTAGGAAGTTCGCCGGGTCAGCTAGTCTCTATATATAAAATTGAATGTATGTCTGTATGTATGTCCTTTATGCGTTGCCAAACTACTCATCCGATCGCCATGAAATTTTAGGAAGTTGCTCTACATGTGTCCGGGAAGGTTTTAGTGAAAAAATATTTTCGAAAACCCCATAAGTTTCCATTTTATGACGTTTTAAATTTCTAATGTTAACCTTATGGAGAGTAAGTTTGTTTACAAAATGTCTACAATAAAAACATTTGATTTCTTAGCTACAGCTGATTGGTTCACTTTCCATTAGCTTTATTATCCAATGCCATCTGAATCATTCATTAATGTTAAACTATGAAGTAAATGTGTACTGTAAAAAATGAACAGCTTTATTCACCACGTTAATAGTTTACGGTTTTGGGGGATTATGTATTTATATTTTATTTTCTGTCTGATTAAAGTCACGTGTTTATATGATAATTACAATGTTTATAATATTACGTTTATTTTAATAATCAGCTGTTGTATATCTTTCCTATAAAATCCGTATTACAGTTAGGTTTCGTTTGGGTTTGGATTGGATTTGAAAATTGTGAATTAATCCACTCAGATTTATTTGTTTTATGGGAATGTTATTAATATGTTTTATCATTCCAGTATTGTTATTCACTATGCAGCGACCCAGAATATATAACCTTTCACAATGAAGCCGTATTGCTATTCGACTTCAGAACATGGCCAATCTTAATGTTAACATGTATTAACTGTTAGGTGTTAGGAAGTTCGCCGGATCAGCTAGTAGTCAATAAAGGTTTTGAATGGGGCATAGAGTAATGCTAGATTTGCTAGATGTTCCACTTATAGAGTAAAAAACTACTAGAGAATAATTTGGACAAAACCCCTATTGGAAATTTGACCCGAACGAACCATTAAAGTTGAAATATACAAGGTTACATGTACAGTGAATGGCTATATCTCCATAACCAAATTACTTCACATGACTGACCAAGTTTTTGAACTTAATTCCTATTAAATTTTGTAGGTTGTTAAGTACATTTTGACATGTCTTAGCTCTGAGGAATTTTGGCAATCCGTCAGACCAAAATTTGAAATGGAAGTGACGTCATAAGGTTATAAGGACAGCTGTTCAATGTTCATGAAAAACGTTGTTTCAAAAAAAGATTGAATTTCCATGAGAATTATTTTATGATTTACTAACAATTTTATACAAATGACCGATTGTCTTCGCTGATACATTATGGAAATTGTTTTTATTCACATTCATTAGACATCTGAAATGCTGAATACAACTGGAAAGTGTGTGTTGACAGTGCCGTAATGTGTCATTGGATTTGATGACAAATGAAGCTTTTATACTGACAAAAACCAGCTTATTCATTTGAAGCTGTCTGCTGATATGATCGTAATAACAATTATAAACTATGTTTATTACTATTACCTATTGAAATGACGACCTATCCAGGTAGGAATTTAAAGCTAAGTATGAATGAGAGATGAGTCGTAGTTAGCTAGTGATAGAAATGGCGACCTACCCAGGTAGGTATTTAAGACAGGTATGAATGAGAAATGAGAGTAAGATGATTGTGGCGCGATCTTGTAGTCTTGTTACTGACTAAGGCTGACATGTTCCTTAGACAGAACTGTTAATTAATAGCCCGACAGTTAATGGGCATATCTAAGGGACCTACAGTTTAACGTGGAGTCCGAACCACTGCCTCTGAATTACGAATTGGTCTAAATATGAGTATGGTCTTTGCGGATTAACGTAGCTTTCAATAGTGCGGACGTTAATCCACAAAAGAGAACACTACACCCACCGACCATCGCTCACAACTATCCACAATTCGTGACTTCCACGTAGCTGGATTACTGGACACGCCATGGTCCAGAAGATCGTGCGTGATCTTGCAGTCTTGTTACCTACCAAGGTAGGCATGTTCCTTAGACAGTACTGTTTATTAATATCATAACCTTCGATTGCATTAAGGGACCTACAGTTTAACGTGTGATCCGAACAATAATTGTGCCCCTGAATAATTTTAGTCTTCTGTACTTCACATCACATCACCGACCACCGCTCATAAATATCCACATTTCGTGACCTCCAAGTAGCAATCTGAATTTATGCAGTTAAAATATATTAGCGAATTTCCCATAGGGAAGAAGCTATTACCGTAGGTCTCATGGTGAGACATAAGCCCGGGACCATGTTATTTTTTCTTCTTTAGGTGCCCAGAGTCCAAAAATCGTTAAAATTTATATATATATATATATATATATATATATATATATGTGTGTGTGTGTGTGTGTGTGTGTGTGTGTGTGCGTGTGTGTGTGTGTGTGTGTGTGTCTGTGAACACGATAACTCTCGTAAAAATGGTCCGATTGAGACCAAATTTGGTAGAGACGTGTATTCCTACAAATGCTCGGACGAGTTCGTAAACCAGACACATCGGTCAATGGTAACGGGTAGTTTGGGGGGGTTTTGTACCCCAAAATGGGGTTTTTTGCGTTTTTCACATGTAATTTTTAAAAATTTCTAATTTTATATTTCACCATTGGAATCAGCTTAAAAAACTACACAATTAAGTTCCTCTAAGTTTTTCTCTATCTCCAACGGTTACTGAGATATTAAAAAATCTAAACACAGTATGTTGTATAGTGGGGCTTCAATGATAATCTTATGGAGGATAGGGAAAAATTAATATTTCCCTTATTAATCAATATTTTTGGATAAAACTTGATATTTAGCTTCATGTGGTTGAGGTCTATCCATTTATACTTAAAAATCATAGTTTATGTGTTTATCATGGCAGCAAACCTGCATACTCTTTTCCCATATTAATCAAATAGGGAATAGGCAAACTATTTTATTTATGAACAGATGTTGATGAAAGTTGATATAAATGCTCAAAAAATTAATTGTTTACGCTAGAAACACCTACTTTCAGCGTTCCTCACAGCAGCAAACCTGCATACTCTTTCCCATGTTAATCTATGGAGAGTAGGCAAATAATACTCATACTTATTGGCAGATAATGATCAAACTAGTCATATATTATTATTATTATGTTATTGATTTGGAAATTCGCTGAGTACGCAGGTCTGCTGCGACGGGGGTATTTTTACTTACTAAGAGAGAGAATTAAAAAAGAATAATGAAAAGAAACTAGGTGAATACTTATTCAATTATTTTTGGACACAAAATAATGTATTAAAGTTATAAATAACAAGACTTTAGAAAGCACTTTAGTCAGCTAGGTCGGTTAACTTTAGCGAGTAGAAACTGTTTGGTGATCACCAAAATGGGTTTTTTTTGCGTTTTTCACATGTAATTTTTAAAAATTTCTAATTTTATATTTCACCATTGGAATCAGCTTAAAAAACTACACAATTAAGTACCTCTAAGTTTTTCTCTATCTCCAACGGTTACTGAGATATTAAAAAATCTAAACACAGTATGTTGTATTGTGAGGCTCCAATGTTAATCTTATGGAGGATAGGGAAAATTAATATTTCCCATATTAATCAATATTTTTGGATAAAACTTGATATTTAGCTTCATGTGGTTGAGGTCTGTCCATTTATGCTTAAAATCATAGTTTATGTGTTTATCATGGCAGCAAACCTGCATACTCTTTTCCCATATTAATCAAATAGGGAATAGGCAAACTACTTTATTTATGGACAGATGTTGATGAAAGTTGATATAAATGCTCAAAAAATTAATTGTTTACGCTAGAAACACCTACTTTCAGCGTTCCTCACAGCAGCAAACCTGCATACTCTTTCCCATGTTAATCTATGGAGAGTAGGCAAATAATACTCATACTTGTTGACAGATAATGATCAAACTAGTCATATATTATTATTATTATGTTATTGATTTGGAAATTCGCTGAGTCGCAGGTCTGCTGCGACGGGGGTATTTTTACTTACTAAGAGAGAGAATTAAAAAATAATAATGAAAAGAAACTAGGTGAATACTTATTCAATTATTTTTGGACACAAATTAATGAATTAAAGTTATAAATAACAAGACTTTAGAAAGCACCTTAGTCAGCGAGGTCGGTTAACTTTAGCGAGTATAAACTGTTTGGTGATCACATTCTGACGTCACACAACACCCCCACCTCACCCACAGTTGACACAGGACAAATGTCAAGCGGTCCTTAGCATTTCGGACAATGTTAATAGAAAAATGAAAGAACTAGGTAACTTATTCAATTATATTTAAACACAAAGTAATAGATTTGAGCTCATTTAAATATTTTTATTTTTTTATTAAGTAGTCTTGACGATCCATTTCTGGGTCTTTCGAATTTTCAACTACACAATTATTTATTGTGTTGATTATGTTATTTAAGTAACAACAACTTGATTTTTTTTACATGTTCAAATAACTAACCTCTTTTCGTACAACCAAGTATCTTGGCACAGAAAAATTCAAAACTCTTTCCAAACTAGGACTTGGTTTTCCAATGAGCAATTAAGTAGACATGATACAACTGTCTCATGTAGAACACGTCTCGGACATGCCAGAGTTAATAAATACTTATTTCGCCAAAAAACAATATTTTACCCCTTTATGCTTAAACTGTAATTTAAATCAGGAAGAAACACTAGAGCATTTAATTTTTATATGCCCACACTACAATAACTTTAGAAGCAAATTACTCAATGAAACTTGCATAAAATTTAAACTAGATCTTGCGTTTGCACTTAAAAGTAATGAAATAGAAACATACTAATTACTTTAGAAAAATTAAATGACAAATCTTAAGAGAAACACAAAACGAGAACCCTAATAATTTTTGAAGCAACCACAAAATAGAGAACTGCGAGGCTCCATGGTCTTTTGATACCTTAGCCTAAAAGAAGAAAAAAGCTGTTACGACGGTAATATCAGAACGTACGAGCCATTATGCCACATATTGTTTTAAACGTGCATTAAATCCTGCTCACCGCGCATTGTGTAAAACAGTTAATTAATGCGTTATAAACAAGATAATTTGAAACCTTTTGGCAAGCACGGCTTGGTAGGAATAATGAAAAAAGTTTAATAACTGCGGTATTTTCACGTGAAAGCGAAACAAAAATTTGATTAGCGTTACAAATGAGACCGGAAAATTTTGAGGTAAGACCGATTTCGGCTTTTTTGTATTATAAAACTTAAAAATAACCAAAACTATCATAGTGCCAAACAAACCAAACCAAACAAAGAAAGATTATCATAACAAAATGTAAACCTGAAATACTAAACAAGTCTGTTCAAAGAAAATAAATCAATACCTAGCTTTATTATTTAGGCATTTCTTTTATTGTAAAGAAATGCCTAATAGATTACATTTATACTATTATTAAAATTAGTTAAACGTTAACTACACGTATTAACTCCGTTATTATAACTTTTTAATATAGTATGATTTCGAAATGGGTTTAAAATCAATGACTAATATAAACTAACTAATATTGATTTGACAGCTGTTTATTTTTATTTCTATTTAATCATTTAACTACAAAGCCAGCTGATTATTACCAGTAGGTGATTCATTGATACGGTAATTGAAAGCAAAATGCGAATAATATCGCGTAAAAAGTGGGTTTTTAAATTCTCGTTATCTACTTTTAAAGGGGCGGCGGACAATTTCAAGAATTGAAAAACCTTCTCTGGAATGTAGATAATGAATGAAATAAGTTTCATGGTTATCAGACCTCTCGTTTTTCGGAGATGGCGTAAAATATCTCCTGGAGAGTCAAAAACAGACACAAATTGACTTATTTCGGCTTCTCTAAAGCACGAAACGTTAAAATAACTAAAAAAATTAATAACTCAGAGCAGTGTACTGACAAAACTAATTTTATTCACATATATATTAACGTTTTTTCGATTAAAAAAATGTAATTAATTTAAATATAAAAAATAGTTTATGTGGTCTTAATAATGAAATAGTAAAGTCGGTGTGACTTTACTATTTCATTCATCTATTTCCTATTTCATCATCCTTCAGAGCCGGTGTGGCTCTATGAAAGAGAAAGATGCGCACTAACTTCCTCCAAATAATTCACCCGGTCCCAGTCGGAGAAGACTGTA
Organism: Nephotettix cincticeps; assembly: GCA_023375725.1. Taxonomy (NCBI): domain Eukaryota; kingdom Metazoa; phylum Arthropoda; class Insecta; order Hemiptera; family Cicadellidae; genus Nephotettix; species Nephotettix cincticeps. The sequence goes on along the minus strand of CM041787.1, from coordinate 34,015,493 downwards.
GGAGGCTGTCAGTTTGTCAAACCAAACCAACAGTCTGTCTGATTCCTCTAGCTGTTTATTATATTTTAACTTTTGAATTCAACCATTATTTATCCTACCTTTATTAAATTTCAATATTGAAATTAGTGTATTTATAAATTTAGACTGCAAAAAACATGTACATAAATAAATATTCTGATATAATTATAAATCTGTAAAGAATGTTGATAACTACCACTTTCCACACCACATCCTTGTAAATATTTTGTTTTTAAGTAGGTTACATTAAATCTTAGAAAAATCTACAATTTTATTTATATTTTAAACATAAAAGATTAATTTTATTTACTACCCAGAGTTTGTCAAGTAAGTAATAATGGTTTGGTTACAATTTAGTAGTATATTTGTTTTGTATCCCCTCAACTGAAATGCCTCCAACTCTTCTTAATTTAGTATATTTACCTGATAAAATTAGTATTGACATGGATATGTCTTAGCTTTGGGGATGTGTTGGTTATTTTTAAGATGGAAAACATGTAACAGGTTTCCATAGAGACTACCATAACGATTGTATTGAATTTTTAATATAAAATGATAGGAACAGCTGTTTAAATTAACTTAAAACATTCCCTTTAGACATATCCATGATCTAACCTACTTCCCACAGGGAAGTAAATACAAACATTTTCTATTAGTATCTAACTTTTTATAAGTATTTATATTTCATTTTTTAGTATTAGTATCTAATAAATAAAATTAATAACCACGAAGATTGAAATTGAAAAAAAGTGAAAAAATTATAAAATTATCACGTCTTATACGGCTAACCCAGTAAAGACACTGTTTCATTCAAAACTATTCATTATCTCATTCACGAATACCATAACGTTCTAACAACAGTTTTAATGGTTACAATCTTGGTGTAGTGGAATCGTAAAACGTAATTAAAACCTGTAGCGTAAGATAAGCACTTCTTTTTCCTAAATGACATTGTATTTTACCGTAAGCGATGTATTTTATCTGTGCATTTTCTTTTATGCATTTTAGGTCAACACCTGACCCTGTTCTCAATCCCTAGGAAATACATTTTCCTATTACACAAGAACATAAAAATTAATCACCACGAGCTACAGTAAAAGACATAATTAGGTACATTAGTGTTTTGACATGGATATGTCTTAGCTCTGTGGGGGTGGGTGTATTGGCAATCTCTCAAACCGGAAACGGAAGTGATGTCATATATTGATATAAACAGCTGTTTAAAGGAACTGAAAACATTCCCTGTAGACATATCCATGATCTAAGCAATTTCTCACTGGGAAGTAAATACTTTTTCGAGTACCGGTAATATTTTTCTAGAAGTAAATCATTTTCAAGGTCATTGTCGGTATTAAACTGTCTCAATGACTTTTTTGCCTATTTTTTCAATTTACAGATCTTGGTGGCACAAGTTTTGCCCTGAAAATTTGCCCTGAAAATTATTACCTAATTATTTTGCCCCGTGAAACGCCATGGTTACCCGAAGCCCACAACATGCAGTCTACCAAACTGCCAACCCGTCTCGGCGGTACGAAATAATACGCTAAGATGGAGGAAAAAGGCTCTGAAAGTTCGACACATCTGTTTTAAACACATTAATTATGTCAGCAATGGTTAGTAAACGCATTATATTGACGAAATAAAACTCAACTAACACAGACAAGTCGCGTTTCGAGCTGCATATTGAGTTAGACCTTTAAGTTTAAACAAATACTCGACTCTTTGGTCAATTACAAATATTTTAAATTCTTCCGTATTTGATTAAAAAAGTATTACTGTGCTTGTGGTTGTATTCGTGTGTTTCTGTGGTACCTTTTCAGCTGCCACAATGGCTATATTTGTGTTAAAATAAATTGTACACATTGCCTATTCTTTCTGGATTTCAATGCATACATCTCAGCACTGTCTAAAAATGCACTTCCTAAACTCTTCTCTTATTCAAAACGAATTCGTTAATGAATGTATGTTTTATAATGCCATTTCTCTCTATTACTATTAATTTTATCCCACTTTGTAGCTCATATGAAATATTATTATAATAGCCTATATCAATGGGGAATTTATAAAAATAAAATATAGACTTTTATTTTTAACAAAAATGTGGACTTGTTTTTGAATATTAAAAAATAGTCTGGATAAATTACGTATTGGAAGTAGCCAATTTCTCATAGTTGTACCAACATGATTATTTTCCCTATAAAGTTATTGTATTTCTAAATTAGTTTTGAGTCAAGCTACGTCATCATAAATAGCTTTCCCCTTTTTTTAACACAACGCTACTAAAGAATCACTTTGGGGGTTAATTGAAAACTAGAGGGCGCGATACGGGCAGAATACAAATTAGGGTTGTTCAGAATTCAGACGATCTAAAAGTGGCTGGCTGTATCTTTCATCTCCAGGTCTTTTCTCATGGCCAGTTCTTTCATCTATATAAATAGAATTAGAGTTTTGTCCGTAGATTTCTTGGAAGTATATTATTTTTAATTATTTCTATGTTGTATAACCCCGAAAAACCAAAATGGGTCTTATTTTAAATGTTGTCTCTCTTTCTGTAACGTCTTCTCCATATAAATGAGAGCATCCCAAGTTAAAACTTATCTTCCTTTTGGAGTGGTTTTTTGTTTACGTTAAACTGACCCACTCAATATGAAAGTAAAATAATAGGATCGCAAAAACCCAGTTTTGTGCTATATCAGACATATAATACTGTATTAGGTGTGCAGAACATGTGATCTATATTGACGACATTATAAAGAAACCCAATCAGCTGTTAAATTAAAATCAATATTAGTTTGGTTACATTTATATAAATTTTACATATTGTACATATTAAGCGCTTTGCCAAATTGTTGACATGGATATGTCTTAGCTCTGGGGGAGTGTTGGTGATTTTTAAGATGGAAAACATGTAACAGGTTTCCATAGAAACCACCAGCAGAACTATTGTATTGAATTTTAAATATAAAAGAATAAGAACAGCTGTTTAGATGAACTGAAAGCATTCACTTTAGACATATCCATGATCTAACCTATTTCCCACAGGGAAGTAAATACAAACATTTTTACGTGGATATGTCTTAGCAGTGTGGGGTGGTATTAGTGATTTTTAAGATGTAATATATGTATCAGGTTTCCATAGAAACTACCAGAGCTATTGGGTTGATTTTTAATACAAAATAATAAGAATAGCTGTTTAGATGAAGTGAAAACATTCCATTTAGACGTATCCATGATCTAACCTATTTCCCACACGGAAGTCAATACAAACATTTTTCAAATTCAACAGCTTATAACTTTTGAGCCATTAGTTTTACAGGCATGGGTGGAGTCATTTTAATTGGGACCTGAATAAAAACGATCAAATTTTAATGAAAATTGTTTGATTAAATTTAATTTACGTAAGATTTTTAGAAATTTGTATTTTTCTCATTTATAAGGATTCAGAGGCTACCCTTCGAAAATTCAAACAAATACAAAAGTGTCTGCAGATATAGCCAAAGTACACCCATGTACCAAAATGTTATAAAATCCGAACGATTAGTGTGATCTCGGTATCTGTACACAGAGGCCTACAGATAGATAAACAGTCGCCAGCCCAGAAACCACAGGTTATTCAGAGAGCCTTAATACGGATATATTTCCACTCTCAGCCCAAATTCGAAAATTGTTACCAGATCAACACTTTCTGCATGGATTTTACACATTTACTGTTTCAAAACACTTATGTTCTTGAAAGATCGTCTTCGATTCTCCCATTGGAAGGGAGTCTGGTGACATTACTTCAGCTTCTGCGAAGATTACCGATGTTTTTGGCTGTTTTATACTATTTTTATTAGAGTAAAAAAGTTGCACTCAAAACTGGTTTGAAATCGCAAAATAGATTGACCAACAATGTTTAAACACGTGTTGCGTCGTCTAAATTAAATTAAAAATTTAGTTAGTTACTGAAATGGCAATATATCCAGGCATTTTTAGCCAAGTATGAATGAGAATCGAGTGTATAGTGATTCGTATCGATCTTGTAGTCTTGTTACTGACTAAGGCTGACATTTTTCTTAGGCATAACTGTTAATTAATAGCCCAACAATCAATGGCATTTCTATGGGACCTACAGTTTGACGTGGAATCCGAATCACTGCCTCTGAATTACGAATTGGTCCAATTATGAAGATGGTCTTTGCGGATTAACGTATTACCTATTTGATAGTGCGTTTATAGACGTTTCACCACAAGAGAACACCACATTCACCGAAAATAGCTCACAACTATCCACAATTCGTGACCTACAAGTAGCTGCATTACAGAACACGCCGCGGTAGACAAAATCAAAAATGTTCTATACTCTATCAAATAAATGACTGGTTTCAAACTATGAACTAACGACGACATATAAATAATCAGAATCATGTAGGCTGCAACAAGTAACAACTTATACACATTAAAATCATTGATGGGTGTAATTTCCTGATAGTAAAGAAATACAGTACATTGTGTAAAATTGTTTATTCAAATTCATTCGTTCAATTCATTAGACAATTCGTTCAATGTCAAATTTTAATCAATGATAACGTTGTATATATCAGTTATAAGTAATTAAACCTTTATTTTAATTTTTCATAAATTTGTTTTTAATATACAATTAACTTCACATCTCCCTTCTTAAGTTTAAAAACTATAATACTTAATACAATAACAATAAATAAAATATAAAATAAGTTTTCACTGGTATTCTATTAGCCATCCTAGGTAGTAAAGCTTCAATTTAGTCGTTTTGTAAAGAAAAATTGTTTCAAAATTGATCCTCAAAATGACTAGTACAGTAGTTTCTAAAAACTAGTTTTAATAAACTTATGGGGGTAATTTGTGTCACTTGAACCATTATTTAAAACTATTGATTATAAAATATTACTCTTCTTCAACATGATGTAGTTATTCAAGATTCAAGATTCATTTATTTCCATAAAAATAAAAATACATTTGGGTATATTATTTTAAGTACAGGAAATCTTTTCCCCACAAGACTATTGTATTGAGCCTGTGTGTGAGGAAGAATCTAACATCTAATAATAGAGTCCCACAAATCAGCGGCAACACTCACAGGAAATAAACTAATTGTGATATACAGTACTAATATATAAAATTAATGGAAGGAATACAAGATAAATAAAACATAAACAGAATAAAATTATAAATCGTCAGAACAAAAGCATTAATCGTCAGAACACTCGAAGTCACAATTACCGATTCCAAATTTATTAAATAAAATTTAACATGAAATGAATTTTGAAGTTAGACATTATAAGGGGAAAGGAGGAGCATGTAAAGTTATATTTGAAAGGTCTAGGCTTGGCCATCGGAAAACCATTTGGGTTATCGGTATAGACCTTCTTCCTTTTTCCTTCCAACAAGGAGTCCTTTGGGGTTGAAATATTTTTAATACGGGTTTAAGACCTAAATTGCATTGAAAGACGTAAATTACTATTCTTATTTATTATTTTCAACCACTATTTATTCTTATCTTATTTATACAGACATGAATGAGTTTTTTTAATAAATTTTCACATTACTAACAAATTTAGATATAAAATATTTTATTATACATTATTTATGTAATATCTATTGTTTTCTAATCGGCAAGGTCGATACTATGCCAAAAAGTAAGTACAGTTTTAGAAATAAACACATAATTTTTTCGAACAAAATTTATTTTTATAAGAAAGAGGGCAGCTTAAAACTCGTAAAATTGAAAAGAACTTGTGTAATTTTGGTCTTAATACGTGACGGCAGTAAGTAGAAATAAACCACTCAGATTATTATCACATGAAAAACGTGTTGCAAAACTTGAAAACGTTCCAACTGAATAAACCATACAACAATTTTGACTCCAAAATATTTTAAACTGATTTAATTATCAACACTTTTCACATTTACGGATATGTACAATTTGTTTGTTTGTTAAAATATATAAAAATCGTTGATTAATCAATAGTTTGCTTTTGTTTTAAAACTACCTCACCTTTATATATTTTTTCATGATTAAAAAGAAAACAAATAATCAGTTTAGTATTACAATTATGTTTTAAAATTCCTTCAATTTTTTATAATATCTAAACAAAGTTATGTTGAGTTCATAGTTTTGTTTCCGATAAATGTGTCTCTGAAAAGTTTTTATCATTTAAGAAATAATTTTAAAAATTGTGATAAACCATTTTTCAAATATTTTAAATATTTTTTATAAAATTCTAGTCAAAATTACAAGTTAGCGATCCCGGAAATCGATGTCAAGTGGATAGCAATTGAAATCGTTGAGTCAGGCCTACCTGTTGTCTGAGCGGCCGCCCGGGAGAGGGCGAAATCCAAAATCCAAAAATCTACAAGCGAGCCGAGCCAAGGGCCAAGGGGTTGGGGCTTTTCAGAAATTACTAGTTTCGGCCGATTTTACAATCACGGTCATTGTCACAGATAAAATCAAACGAGGAGGATGATGACGAGGACGAGCGACGGGCCCGACTGCCACCCCCGATCAATAGAGGTTTGCCGCCCCCCGCCCCCTGGGTACCCTCAACCGCCCCCGCACAACGGGCAGACAGCGCGGCGGCAGCGGGGCTGATCACGGAGGCTGGACAACGAAGGCAGTTAATATAACAAGCATTTACCAGCTAAACTCGACAGTTCTTATCTAGAATTGCCTTCAAGGAAACAAAAGTTACTAATACATAAGTAAATGCTAGAACCAATCAATACAGACTTCCCTGTCATAAGACAGTAATGAGTTGCATGCACAGTGGATACAACTGTTAAACGATAACATTATGTTATATGATCAAAATGTTTATTACATGTAACACAAGTTTAACTATCTGCTATTTTTTCTTATCGCCACAATGAAACTATCATTTGTACAGGTAGAATGACAATATACATAATTATGACTAAATAAATATAAAAACCCGTAAAAAATAAATATAAAGGAATAATAGATTCTTAGTTCGGTCATTTAGAATTATTATAGGTTTAAATTAGAATGATCTTAAAACTAACAAGAGCTATGTATGTATAATAGCTAGTAAAGTTTGTGGTTTAATATTGACTATCACAGCTGGTTATTTTTTAAATTACTATTAAATAATGTAAAAAATCTATTAAATTACTGTAATAGATCGGATAACAAGTTTCGTAAAACTTGCTAAAAATGTTGCTAATGTCACTCAATATTTGTTTTTTTTATTTTAATAGGTTGTAAGTTAGTTTAGAATAAACAAAACCTTTTCCAAAAGGTATAAAATAATGGAAGTTTCATGATAGTGGGATCCAGTTTTCACGGCGAAGCGTTAAAAATTGCTTCATTCAGCGTATCAAGAGTCTGATAGACAGATACTGAGATAATACCAGAGAGGAACGGATTATAATCTAAATTATTATAATTTAGATTAATTTACTATCCGTCATCTATGATTATACCCTCTCTCTGTAGTCTTAAACGTAAAAACACAAACAATATCGTAATTAAAAACAATGTAAAGACAAAACTCTAACTTTTACTCATATAATAGGCCTAAATGCATTTTTGCGTGTATTATTTTATTGATATTTATCTTACAGCTATTGATAGTTTCTTCTGGGAAACGGATTTTTGGCAACTGCCCAGCCCCCACCGAGGGTTACAACCCTAACTAGCCCTCGACCGCGGCCTTTTGGCATTTGAGTTTCATCCCAAAAATTCTCGCTGAATCCCTGCTTCATTGTTTAATCCCACAAATTATCCCTTAAAGTCCCTCCCTCACCGCGGAATCACCGAAATCAGGAGATGTAAGAGCGAGACAGGGTGATGGGATAGAATTCTTAGAACGATTAAGTCTTAGGACGAGTTTAAAACGAAAAGAGAAATCAAAACTAAATTTGGTCAGGTTAGGAAATAGTAATCGTTAATTCTTTCCTCAAGAAGGTATGGGTTTAAATAAGACTGATACAATTCAAAATATTGTACCTCTAAACATAGTTTAAACTAGACAACAGACAGTTCTTAGACGGTTAGTAACCTCACGCATGAAAGGAATGGGGTATGATGCGTTGTGCTTTGTTATTCTTTGTCCTCCCCTTTCGCCCTTCTCTAGCGTCCTTTCTCCCTCACCCTCAAACCCGCCTCGCACGAACAAAATCCCTAAAATCCCCACCAGGGATGACAGCCGTTGCCAAAGTTCAGGACCACGGGTTTTGACACTTTCATGACCCGCTGGGATGACGAATGGGATAGATGTAGTGGATAAAGTCCAAGACTCTTTCTTATTATAAAACCCATTATCATGATAAATTATAAACATATAGAAAAAAATCAGCTTAATTATTTAGCATTAACTTATAACTAGATTTAAGTACAAAATTTGTTATAAAATTTAAGTTTAAAATTCCTCACATGTCAAGAATCAAGTAAACATTAATATATGTAGTGGGTCGGTTAAAAGTAAAGAAAAACCTTGTCTAAAAGGTATTGAATAAGGGAAAAATGTCAAAACTGTGGGTGCTATCGGTTTCACGGGGAAAATGAAAACAGATTCTTTTATGTTATTTACGAACATTTTTCATCGCAGTTTTAAGTATACCCCTGTCGCAGCAGACCTGCGTACTCAGCGAATTTCCAAATCAATAATATGATAATAATATTATATGTCAAGTTTTATCAATATCTGTCGATTAATATATGAGTTAGTTATTTGCCTATTCTCCATAAGATTAACATGGGAAAGAGTATGCAGGTTTGCCGCTGTGAGGAACACTGAAAGTAGGCATTTATAGCATAAACAATTTTTATTTTGACAATTTATACCAACTTTAATCAACATCAGTCCATAAATAAAGGAGTTTTCCTATTTTCCATATGATTGACATGGGAAAAGAGTATGCAGGTTAGCTGCTGTGAGGAACACTGAAAATAGGAATTACTAGCATAAAAAATTTTATTTTGACCATTTATACCAAGTTTCATCATCATCTGTCCATAAATAAAAGAGTTTACCTATTCCCTATATGATTAACATGGGAAAAGAGTATGCAGGTTAGCTGCCATGATAAACACATAACCTATGATTTTTAAGCATAAATGGATGGATCTCAACCACAAGAAGCTAAATATCGAGTTTCGTCCATAAATATTGGTTAATAAGTGAAAAATTAATTTTTCTTTATTCTTCATAAGATTAACATTGGAGCACTAAAATACAACGTACTGTGTTTAGATTTTTTAATATCTCCGTAACCGTTGGAGATAGAGAAAAACTTTAAGGAACTAAATTGTGTAGTTTTTAAGCTGATTTCAATGGTGAAAGATAAAATTTGAATTTTTTAAAATTACATAGGTTTTTAGGAGTGAACTACCCTTTAAAAATTCAAAATAATTCAAAAACTCCTGGAGATACGGTGAATATATATTTAATACATACCAGAAATTGAAAACCCAACCACTGTCAAATTACCTAAATTCAGTAGCCTATATTAGTTTGTTTACATTGATCATTATTTAAACCTATTTCAAAATATTACAAAATTTTTTTATTTAAAATAATACATTTAATACATAGTCACGGCTATGTTTACAAACTTCTCAGTTGGTCCGAGATTCGTCATTACCATATACATTTTAAATATACCAAGTTAAAATGGTATTATATTCATATTGAAATATTATTTTATTGTGTAACGAGTTTTAACTTTGTTAACATGTGTTGAAACGAATTATCTTTTGTTTTGGATTTCAGGTTACATTGAGTGATGATAATAAGTCTCTTGCTCATTATCAACGAATCCTACAACCAGTGGTGTAGTGGAGCCGGAGCGGTCCGGAGCGCCGCTCCGGCACAGCTTTTAGAGCCGGAGCGGCGCTCCGGCACAGCTCGTGCAGCCGAAACTTAGATTTTTATACTTTTACTTTGTCTTTTTATAGAGAGTGGTAGGTAAGTGAGTCGCTCGCATCATTTCATGATCAACACGCAATATCGAGGCAATTTTAGGCGTTTTACATTAACCCTAACCTAACCCCAACAACATCGTAACACCAGAATCAGACACTAGGGATTACTTGAAGACCATATATCTTTTTATAGTATCTAGTTTTTTAATTCAAAAATATATTTATTTTTAAACAGCCTAAGGCTGATTAAGAAATGTTGAGATTACTTGTATTTTCAGACTTCAACCATTTAAATCCTATTCATTTTAATCTCCGCCTAAGATATTTATTTCAACATACCCTCTTCCTACAGAACAGTCTTTAATTTCGATGAAGTTACAAAATAAAATTTGAGGATTTTCCTCCGTATTATGTGGTGGGTAAACTCATCTACAAATATGTTCTTCTTTCTTGACCTGCACTCGTCAGTTTGCGTTGAAAAAGAAAGCCAACCGTTACTAAAAAGGGACCGCCTGCCTTCGACTGCAATACTTTGCTTGAATACAACAGATATCCCAGGAGCATCACTAGTCGCTTTAGCAAAATTAAACTTCGGTTTATGTACTGTAATTCTTTTTTAAATAGATAAATTCATTGTACACAATTCCACCCGTTTGACCACGCAATGACCTTCCTGAGGAACTTGCAGACTTTGACTACCCATTACCCCCCCCCCCCAAAGAGTAATGATGGCCTTTCTTGGAAGGACCGCTCCGGCACAGCTTTTTTTAGCACTACACCACTGCCTACAACCCTACAAACCGTACTTAACACGTATTACTACTGGTTTAAATATTTATAGTTGCTTAGAAATTAATGATGTCAATGATAATCATATTAATAATCATCATTTTTTTGAAATTTTATTCTATATCATTTTTTAAAGGTGGATTTTTAATTTTGTTATTTGGTACTTATAATGCTATAAACTATTCTATAATAAAATACATTTACTATAATATAAATCTATAGATTATAGATTAGATAGTTATTACATTTTCAGTTTTATTTATTTTGCTGAATAGTTATTATAATTTGACTTTCATTAATTACAATTTGATTTATGTGGTTTATTGTACCACATATCATACATAGCTGGAAAAAAGTAGTAATATTTTAATACTTGGAAAACATATTTATTTGAACAATATCCCTTCAAGAAGAAAAAAATTATCATTATTTATTCTGCCATTGCATTACCCTTAAGTGATTGGTTTTTTACTTGTAGTTTTTATCTGGGCTGGTTTTTATCTTGCAAACTGTCGAAGGCTGGTTTGCACATTAATGTCGAGATACGCATCAACAACAAGAAGTTTGCAGCTGTAATGAGCGCACATTAATTACTTTCTAATCCCTCAACTTTATTAATTACAAGTTCAAGAGATTCAATTTATCAGCACATTGTCAAGTGTTTCCCACTAGCTCTAGTCTGACGTAATGTGTAAAAATTTCGGGTTGATGACCCAGGCAGTCCTATGATGAGATGGGGAGATGTTAGAACAAATTTATTGTATTCGAATAAAATATAAATATGTGTCAAGAATGTTGAAGCCTTTATACGTAAAATTACACTATAGTTGTTTAAAAGGTTACCTTAAAACCTTTTAATGAACTTACCTTCTGAATTAGTGTTTAGGTTTTAATCCAAACTAATCTAGAATCCTTCATCCACTGAAAGTGTTGAGGCTGAATTCAGAAGACTAGTTGGTTAAACAAGTAATTTTATATGATCAATCGAAATTTTGTATTTCTCTGTGTCATGCTCACTCTATCGCTAAAAAAGGTTTTCTTTAAACTGGAAGGTTACATAGCACTGTGGATAAATTGCTAAATTTTAAGTTTATAATTATTATTAATTATAATTTTTTCAGTTTAAATTATTTATATAATTTATGTTTTTTTGTAATTTTTAGGAGTTTAATTTTAAATTAATATTATTGTTGGTTTACAAACAAAATTTTAAGCACTATGTGTTTGTCACCGTTAAAAGTCATGTATATGAGTATTTTTTACGAAAAAGTTAATATCTTATCATCATATATCATACAAATATCATATATTTAGATATATAATAAATATCATATATTAATTTTAATATTTTAATTTTTTTTAATAATTTTTCATTTATTTAATATATTTTTTCAGCTCCTGCTTCAGTTTACCATGGCAAGCTTATAAAAAATAAGATTAATTTTGTAGAAAGCTAATAAAAATAAGCTCCTTGAAAATAAAATTATCATAAACTTGTATTAAATTGTGGATGAGAACAAGCCTGATATTGCGACAGTATATTATGTTACCAAAGTAATTTAAAAGAAATAATTAGTTTCAAATTTTAATTTGATAAAATAACGGTGTCAAAAGTTATAGATAAACATGTTATTCCATGTAAGTAGCCTACTAACTATTTTACAACAACTCTATACTAACTCTATACCAACAACTCTATACGAATTTGCATTGCTGTACATTTAGTAAAAATTCATATAAATAATTTACTATCAGAAAAAATAAATATATTGTGGGTAAATAATTTACTGATTTTTGGATGTGAGTGGAAAATATATTAATTTTGTGATCGATTTACGACAAATAAATAAATATCTTTTCAACATATTTTAATAAATACTCGTACTTGTAAAACCCATCGATGCTCTTGAAGATCACAAAGTTCAACAGGAATTATTGAACAGTTAAAGTTTGTAAGGGAAAATATAATAGTATTAGGAAAATTATACTAACTAGAAAGTTTATACATTTTGGACAAACAATCTGACATCTCTTTTTATGGTTTCTTGATCTCACTTACGGCAACACTGGAATGGTTCCCAATAAGGGCTACACCCTGGGTAGGATATGACAACTTATCTGGTTGAACACTAATTCCTTTGTTGGGTTTTTAGTTGTTAATTACTATTGACAATATATTTGTATGTACAGAAATATATTATTATTCTCATAAACAAAACTATTACCTAAATTAACACTTTTTAAATTAAACTTAATCCAAAATCCGATCTTAAACATAAAAAACTTTTAAAAGGTTGAATGGTGGAATGTAAATTGTAAATGTTAAACAAAACAGAACTTCACTTATTAAGGACCACTTAATTTAATTCAAAGACTTTCAAACAAGCTGTATAGAAAAACAAAACTTTGTTAAAGTTTATGTTTGGGCTCATTTTCATTGAGTGTCAGAAACTTTTTAGTATTTTGCTCCTTCACCAAGCTTTCAATATTTCACCATGTAGGCTATCTGTTTTATTGCACTGTTGGTTATTACATATTAATATGTAAGCATTGTAAATATCAGATAAAATATTTACTTTTTGTGATGAGGAATTTACTTTGAGAAATTTGTTGTTCTGGAAGAGGTGATAAAATTTGATAAGGTTAGTGATAACATGTAAGTTGTAGTAGGTCCAGTATTTTATTTCTCTTTTATCAATACAGTATATTATTTTCTTTCTTCTTTTTACCAAGGTAATTTTATTATCAATAAAAGTAATTTTATTGTCATTAACTTTTTTATCCCTATAAGTTTTAAACTAGATCTTCAATATTTTATTCAAGGAGTTATAATATATTGATAGAATAATATAGATCCAAAAAATTGCATTAAATTGAGACTGCTACTGATCAAAAAGGAAGGTTGATGCAGATGCAGTTCATGAAATAAATAGTAAATATCAAGGAGAGATAAACACATTGTGAGTGTAGACAACAAATTTTATGGATTTTTTACTCCTAATCTACTAAACTGGCTGTGAATATATCATAGTCAGTGAGTGACCACACACTTATCTGAACCAAAAACAGGTTTCTGAGGTCTGCTGCAGTAAACAATTGGTCATTTATCTCAATATCTCTTAGTTGGTCTATTCGAAATATCTTACTTAAATTATTATACTGCTCGGTAAGACAGTATTACATCAATATTTTTCTTGTTTGATAATAATTGAATAGTTTTTTACCCACAAAGGAAAAGTTCCATCGAAGTTGAGTCTGTTTGCATCAGTGTAAAGACATTCTTTGTCTCATAAAATTGATTTGAAACTAACAAAACTTCAATCCGTTATTGATTGATACTTTACTTTATTGATAATTTCAATAGAGCAAATAATAGAGATGAACTTCTTCAATAGAGATACTAAACTTACCTAAGATACTAAAGTTTTACATGAAAAGCCAGTTTAAGTCACAATGTAAACAGCTTTTTGGTTATTTGATAATTTTACAACCATTCATAATTTTAATTTTAAAACTTGTTATATTGAGTCGCAGATGTGATTATTTTTATTTTTTAAATAAACTTGTATCTCGTATTTAGTTTATTCAGAAATTTTAAGATAACATGCATTGCCTTATTCCAATTTTCTTCCAATCAAAAGCTTAGGACAACAATATAACTAGAATTAACTAAAAATAACTAATAAGACAACTTAAAAATATTAACACAGCAATAAAGTAAAACTAAGGCTGAAATATGAAATGAACCAAATCAACATCCTATTTCCCCTCCCCCATGTGTGTATATGTTTAGTAAATGCAGCAGTGCATATATCTGAAGGCAATTGTGTAGCTTATAAATCAAATAGGTTAGATCATGGATATGTCTAAAGGGAATGTTTTAGCTTCATCTAAACAGCTGTTCTTATTCATTTATATTAAAAATTCAATACAATAGCTCTGGTAGTTTCTATGGAAACCTGTTACATGTTTTCCATCTTAAAAATCACCAACACCCCCCCAGAACTAAGACATATCCATGTCAAAATAATTATGTTAACCATCTAATGCAGAGAAACTGGAGTACTTGAAGACCATATTGTTACTATAAAATTCTCAGTGATATAGAAAACCATTTTGTTGTTGTAAAGCTCATTGAGAAATATTCATCCGATTTATGTTAATTTAAAAAATCAAATAAGCTGAATTAGCTAAAAACATTTGTACTTATGTTTTTTTTTATAGGATGAAGTAAAGTAGGATGAAGTATAGGAAGAATTTTGTTGTTGTCTACTGAAAGAATAAGGATTACCTACAATTTTCTGTATCACTCTTTTCATTTACTTGTAAACGATTGATTTAATTGATGGAGTTGTATGGTTTTAAACAATTTAGACTATAAACTTACAGAGATTATAGCAGCTAATTTTATTACTATTTCTGAGTAAAATTTATGGTTATTAGGTCAATGAAAAAACTCATTCTAATTTATATAAACGTGATAGTATAATAAATACATTGATGGTATAGCAATAGACATCTTTAATCACTTTTCCTTCTTCATTTGGTTCTTCAGCTGCGAAAGCCGAGTGAGACATAAGTCTCGCCATGCCCGACGACCAGCCAGCTGATTCATTGGACAGATAGACGACATCTGATTGGCTACGTCCTGGAACAATTATACATCTTGAACATTCTCAGCATTTCTTATTAGAAGTTTTTACTAACCACAAATATTGTAAATCTAAACAATAATAAATTATCAGTGGTGTCAGTGGACTGACACATACTTTCTCCCTTAGGTAAATTTAAAACCGACAATTTACAATTGATCTAAGTATCATTTATGAATTTACTGTTTCAAAAATAATCATCCAATTTCTGAAAATAACAACAAGAGAAACAAAGTTAAATTAATCGTTGGAATTTTATGGGGGACCCCCTCCCCCGGTAATACCAAACTTTTTTGAGTGGGTTTTGTTGGGTAATTTGACCTTACCCTTCATACCAAGTTTCATGGAAAACATGTTGGAAAATAAGGAAGAAATTGATTTTTTAATATTCTCCATAAGAATAACATTGGACACTCTCAGACAAGGTATTGTGTTAATAATGGACAGCACAAGGACATGGAACTCGGATTAAAAACTGTGTACGGTGTAAAAAATTGTTAATTCACCAGCCCTGTCAAGTTTAACAGAATGTCGAGTTTGAGAGGCTCTACTGTAAAACAAAATTTTAGAGAATATTGAACAGATTTATTATGAAAATATTGTATTTTGTAATACAGTGAAACTTGGTTATAACGTCATTGAAGGGACCACAAAATTAATGACGCTATATCAGAGTGACGCTATAAAAGAGGTTACATAATTTTAATTTAAAACCGAGGAAAAATAGGGAAACACATTTTTTAGATGAAATTACGACATTTAATGAAGGTAATTTGAAATACACCGTAAGTTTATGTTTATGACTGACTGACTACTCTACTATATAAAAAATCGAATTTGAAAATATTGCAATGAAGTTCGGCTTGGTGAATTCAACTGTTGGTTCGATTTTAAAAAACAAGCCCGAACACACGTCTGCTATCTTACGTCCCTCCTCACACGCTCTTATAACTCACACCTTTTCTTCAGCAAAACCTTTCTCTTAACACTTGCCATTATTTTTCAAGACTGTATTCGTAAATTAAAATAACGAAAAACAAACTGTAAAAGACATACACTGAACTAACGATATCTACACGAACTGTGGTATGTACGAACGGCATCACAGTGCTTTGATGCGACGTGAGTCAATGACACTGACCTTGATGACTGGCAACAGCGGATATAGGGTAGGGGAGGGGGTTGGGGCGGTTAGCGGTAAGACAGCAATAATATGCCGTTTCTAAAAATAGAATGTAGCTAAACAATAACCGCAGCCCTCACGTTGCACCACCGACCGAACTTTCTCTATTTAGCTATATGTTGCCTTCATCTCGGCCCGATTTTCTTGACGTTATATACGAGGTTTGATAATTTACTGACGATATATCCGAGGTTTTTTCTTATGTAAATACATATAGTTTGGCGGGACCTAAAAATAAATGACGTTATATCCGAGTTGACGTTATGGCTTTTGTAGGTTTTTTAAAGTTATTTAACGCCACTAGAACTTGGGAGCTTCTTTTCCAGTTATAGAAAAATGTGCTTCAGATAGATTAAAAACACAGTTTTAGGCTTTTATTTTTTTAAATTTTCCAAGGAATTTTCTATACTCCCCCAAAAGCAATAAAAAGCTGCCCCTACATATGGCACCGGGGAAACATTTATGCAAACCAATTAGCTCTGTGAGAAATTCTAGTGAAGAATGTGACTTACATTTCACCGGCTTGATCCAAAGCACCCCCAAGAGGCCAAATCCCTCACAATGTCAGACAGCATGTCTGTGACTTCTTGTCCTCCTTTTCGTAGATTTTGTTTAGTTATCTCTTCTATATCATCAGTGTCTGGGTCTCTTCCTCCATGCCACATAATCGGAAGAAAGAATGATACCAATAAATACCCGTACACTGCTTTCTTCTGGAACTCTTCCCACAACGCCTCCATAGAGGGAGCATCAGGGCCTGCATATTTCTTGACACCATCGAGGTAAGTCTGTAGGAGATCTTTGAGGTGTTTGCGACGAAGATCGCTTGTTGTGTTTAGGAAGAGGAAGAATGAGATATCAATGATAGGGGAGGCATATCTTGCTGTGCCTAAATCGTAGAATTTTACATCCTCAGGGTTATTTTCTAAACTGGAGTACTTGAAGACCATGTTGTTACTACAAAAATCTCCGTGACATAAAACACTTTTCTCGTTTACGACAAGAATTTCATTGATAACATTATGAACGTTGTCCATTCTATCCAAAAATGCATTCAGAATATCAACACTTTCACCGTTTGCCAACAACGGAATGACACCTCTTCTAGTTGTCTCTCTGTAAAAATATATTTGTGTTTCTTTGTGATTCTTCATCCACTTTGTTTCAAATAGCTGGTTTACATTTTCATGAAACGTCAATGGATTCTTTGTTTTCATTTGGAGACTTGCTCCATGGAATTCACCTAATTTTTGAAAGGCAAGAGAGCAATGATGAATATCTAGAAATAACTTTCCTCGAGGAGACTGATATCCACTAGAAATCAAATTTTCAAGAACAATCATACATCTTTCTGGAGATTTAGCTGCAGCTAAACCGAAATAAAACTTTGGAAATAAATTTGAAATTGAAGAGGGATACGATGAAATTAATTCTTTATAAACAAGCACTTCATTGGAAAACTGCAAATCAGTCTGAAAGATCTCTCGCTTCTTTTCCTTGGTACTCTCATTTTCAAACTTGCAAAACACAGATATTATTTTTAAACAATCCCCAACTTTAATTTCCACATCCAAACACTTTACACATGACATAAACTCCTCTTTTTCTTCAGATGCATCCTTTAAATTCACTACTTTTGGAAACTCACCAAAACCTCCAGACTGTATAATTTGAGGCAAAATTGTATCCTTAAAATACTGTACAAACGACATTCTAAAACAGAACGGTCACTGACTGAGTGTCAGAGCTCTACTTGAGATAAAACCTGATAAACTGTTTGAAAAATTTGAACCGTTATTTGTTTTTAGATAAGAGTTGTTTTCAAAGAACACATGTCTGCACTACGACAATGAATAAATAACACTTATTATTCATTTTGTACAGGAACATTTTTAGGCTAATTTGCTTATAAAGCAATTTCATGAGAAAAATTTATCATTGTATATACCGTACTCACATAAAATATCTTCATAGTAATTTTAATGAAACAACTAATATACATAGAATCATAATTCTTGTGACTTCAAAACCAACATATTATTTTATTAATTTGCACATATTTAATAAATTTGAGCTAATAACAATATTTTTACATCATCTTCTTCATAATTATCTGGCATTAACAATTTAAATTAAACAACAATTTAAATAGTTAAATAGTATAACAATTTAAATAGTTTGATGGAAATAGTTTTAGTATTAGCTTTAAATTTAATAGTTTGAATGATTATTAGTAGGAAATAGTAATAAAAACTATCTTTTACAAATTAATTGTAATTCTGAAGTCAATCATAATTAATTTTCACCTCATGATAATTCAACACTCATTCACATGCTCATAAATTAAACTCACACATTTTCTACACAACAAGTGAAGCAACAAATGACAGATAAGTCTCTACTGAAGCTGAAGCAGTAGTCTGAGCCTACCTGTACAGCAGGCCCCACCATTTGAGGAACCGGTTTGAAAGTCATGCTGGTGTCATAAATTGACTTGTTGTATCTTTCACAGTAGTTTTCAATTCCTATAAAACAAGTTTCCTGTCAGCTCAATTCTTCAAGCTAAAATTTTCCTAAAGTTTATCATTTACAAATATTTTATTTTATACATTGTACATATTGGTGTTTTTTTGTCAAACTTGTTGTACGGTACTAAAAGTTTTTTACATTAGTTTCTTACCTAACCATATTTATTGGATGAGAAGAGCTTTAATTTGGTAGATAAGCTATACTCTAGATTAACATATAGATCTATTTATTATCTTTGAACTTTAATCTATAGTACTGCCTTGATACTCAAAATTTATTTTTTTCAACCTACGATGTTACTTAAATGTTTAGACAAAATCTTTCGAATATCTAAAAATTAAATAAAATTAGGGTATCATTAAAATAAGATTATAAAACTATAGAAACTTTGTATTATTTTCATATTGGTAAATGATTATGGAGAAACTTTAGTTTTCAATTAATGAAAAATATGTAATTACTAAATTAACCATTCAAATTTTTGTGGTGATACATAAAAAAAAATTTATTTGACAAATTTTTCAGTTAAGATTCTTAGTTGTTAACATTTAATTTAAACATTAATCTAAACATTTAATTTTAATTAACCTTTTTTAATTATAATTTTTTTTATAACAATAATTTAACAACAAAAAGATTTTAAAATTTACACATAGGTTTTGCGAGCTATAAGCATAAAAGTGTTTTGAGCACACGTTTTTCCTTTTTTGCATTCCACTTGTTACTTGTTTTTATTTTTGGCGTTCTTTTTTTATTTATTTTTATATTTTTTCTTTTTTTATTTTTATTATTATAAAAATGTTTTATTATATGATAAATAGTAAATATTAAATAAAAAAGGCAGTTGCGGCAAAAGTAGTTACTATAAATTTTACCAAAATTTAGTGGTCGTGAATGTGTGTTAATCATTCTCGTATTTGTGTTGAATATTAAATATTTTTTTTTGTGGTGATTAAATATTAATTTATTTGAGATGGTCTAAAATAAATTATCTCAAAGATTTGTTTAAACCATCAACTTAACATTTAATTTGTTTGATTAACCTTGTTTAATCATAACAATTTTTGAAAACAAGTGAAATAATTTTAACATCTCAACACATTTTCAATTTATTCATTACCTGATAGGTATTTAAACAGAGCTATAATAAGATAATTCTAGAGTTAAACACGTTTGCTACAACGATTGTTGAGACCATTGTTGCTAAATGATCTATTTTCAGTTTGTTTGTATTGCGCTCTGCAAAAACCATATTGTTTTTTATTCACACATTTATATTAAAAATATGTTTATGTAAACTTTTTGTATTTTTAAATAGTAAATACATAATATTCAAAAAGGCAAGTTGATATTTGATTATACCAGTGCAGAAAAAATTCATTGGGTGTTTGCTTCGAGTGTTCAGATTTTCGTCAAAAATTATGATTACTAATTCTTGGTCTCAGTGTTGTAAATAGTTATTTTATTTTATTGTAGTATTTTTATGATTTGATTAATGTAAACACATGTTATAAAAATAAACAATTTTTATAATTAAATTTAGCAGTCTTGTTGCTTGGTATTAAAAAAAAATACTTTATGACAATATTATATTTCATAATACAAGTAATATACATTTTAATTTTTTTTATTTTATCGATATAATAAACTTACGAATAAACCAATTTTTTTGTGAGTTATTTCACACAACTCATACTTGCGGGATTCTTCCCTGTAGTTACAGAAAAATATGGTTTAAAAACACTGTTTTAGGCTTTTATTTTCAATCATTTTCCTGGGAGAGTGCCCACTATTTTCTCTTTTAACTGGGAGATTTTCTATATCCCGTATGTAACCCTCTCAAAAGTGATCACGAGTCACCTCCCCTTGTGGACCTGGAAATACTTTTATACAATACCAATTGGCTCTCAGAGAAATCCTAGTGAGAATTCTTGGTTTAAAAGGAAGTGATTTGATGGTTGGACTTTTGTGTCAGTAAAGTGTTACTGTTTTTTTTTACATTACTTTATTGTTTTCCAGCCAGGAGCCCTACCTTCAGCATTGAGGTGAGCCACTTCCAGAGCGCCCAGGAAGGCATACCTCATCCCTAACCCTTCGGACATCACCTTGTCCACATCCTCCACGCTCAGTAATCCGTCGTTCACCTGGTTCCACACCTCGTTGAGGATCGCATACCTGAAAAAGTTCCTCGTAACATCAGTTCATAACCAGTCTTTAAAAGGGCACTATAGTTTTTCATTACAACTTTCAGTATGCACATCTCTCCATCCGTACCAGGCTAATTGGTGCATTTTTGAAGCACAATTGGCTATGATGCTGAGTGGTTGAAGTACCTGTATGAAAACTAAAGGTCGCTCGAATTCATCATGAGTAACTGGACCCAGATACCATTTTGTTACTAGGCTATTTATTATTCATGCTCCCAAACACCAGGTCGACATTAGGTAGTAACAAGGTCGGGGTTTGGACAATTCCCCATCAAAACATTAAAAAAGGCCTGGATAAATACAGTATTTAAATATAAATAACTGAAATAGGGAAATAGTGCATGGATAAATACACTATTTTTAATCCACATTAATCCGGATGAACTGGACATTACTGTATTAACAAATATAACAACATTGAACTTGATGAAGCAAAACTTGGTAAAGAATGGAAGACAGAATATTCTCTGCTGCAATAGTTAGTAGTCTTCTAATGCAGATCTAAGTATTTGGAGCATTGCTATTGTTAGACACAAGAATCTGATACTTATGCGAAACTGATTATGATCTAGAGACAAAAAATATTCTATTCTAGAGTATTTTGATTGACATAAAATCATGTTTTATCTTTACTACCTATGTTCTGAGTAAAAAGTATTGTTGGGTAGAATAAACCAAATGAGGAGTAATTTCTTACTGGATCCTGTTTAAAGAGAAGCCGGCAACTTCCCGGGACAGTGTGACAGGCTCCTGGCCAATCTCGGTAAGCAACTCCCGCACCTTCTGCGGCACCCAGGGCTCTGTCCAGGGTGCTGGAACCACCTCCACCAGCGGCACGTAGTACGGCGGATTTACCTGTATCATCCAGTATCTTAGCTTTGCACAGTAGAACCCCTCAAACTCATCAGTAGATACTAAAACATTTGACAGGTCTAATGACCTTTTATGTCAATTTAACCTTTGGGGCACCCTCCAAAGGTTATGAAATGGCCTTAAATCGTCTATTAAATCAATGCTGGGGTCAAAAAAGTTTTTGTCAAAAACTAATTATTTTGGTTTTTAAGAACACTAATGCAACACAAGAAATCTTTTTTATTCAAAATCAAAAATAATTTTTTTTTTATTTATTAGGTTTTAAATTTTTGCGGATATATCCGTCATTGACTCTTATGGCACATATTTGGTTTATAAATACAAATATTTGACTTGTGGGCTTGTTCAAATAAAAGAAATATTTTATGGCATATATTACATTAGAATAGAATTAGAAAAAAGTTATTTAAAAAAATGTTATTTACTGTGCATTCACAAAATCTTTTATGGTATGATATGCTTCGAAGCAGGTATTCAGACAAAGGAATGGCTTGAAATTTGACCTAAATTTAGTAACTAATAACTAATGGTAATATTTGACTTTGACATTGGGTTCCCTTCAATGAGTTTAGTTAAATACGGTATAGAAGCTAGGATTTAAAAGCACTCCAAAATTCTTTAGTTCAGCATTTTTCTTATTTTGGTAAAAAAAATCACATTCTTCTCATAAAACAAACAAAATACTTTCAGATAAACTAAAATTTTTAAACAAAATTTTGGAACAATCTTCAAAGCTTGGATAGTTAGTTTTTTGTCTTTTATATCAGTTCAATTAATGATTGATTAATAAAAGATTAATTGTTGGTGTTGATGGTAAAATGGAATGAAGCAATATTTTGTATAAACTTTGAAGAGGAACTTACAGGGTGTGCAACAACTACTCTAGCTCTGTTCTCAAGCGTTTCTGAGAAGAGGGATGGCACGAATGTTGATGTGGAACTAGCAAGGATTGTCTTTGGACCGACGACTTTGTCAAGGTTCTGGAACACTTTCTTTTTCAGTTCTATGTTCTCAGGTACACACTCCTGGATCAGGATGGCATCCTTGGCAAGACCTTCTAAACTTGATGTACCTGAGATTCAGAATATGTAAATTCATTAGGGTGGGATTGATCAGCAAAACTCACAGTTCAGTAAGTAAGGATGAGATGTGTAATGCCACGATTGTAGTAATTTCAAGAGTCATTCAATGTGTCCTTGAATAAGCATCGTTTGAGCGACTGAGCACACATACATATAAATTGTGTTTGAAAAACATAAATCAGCAGGATACTTATAAACCTTATATTTAGTTTATTCAATTTAGAATGAAAATATTGCCAAATAATTTCTTCGGTAGTAAAATTGTTGTACAAAAATCTTTCACTAAAGGTAAACACCCCCGTCGTAGCAGACCTGCGTACTCAGCGAATTTCCAAATCAATAATATAATAAGAATTATAATTGTATCTATAAAACTTGACACATTCAAATATGTCAAGTTTTATCAATATCTGTCGATAAAAATATGAGTGTTAGTCATTTGCCTATTCTACATAAGATTAACATGGGAAAGAGTATGCAGGTTTGCCGCCGTGAGGAACATTGAAATTAGGCATTTTCAGCATAAATGATTTTTATTTTTACAATTCATACCAAGTTTCATCCAACATCTGCCAATAAATAAAGGAGTTTTCCTATTTTCTATATCATTAACATGGGAAAAGAGTATACAGGTTAGCTACTATGAGGAACACTGAAAGTAGGCATTTCTAGCACAAACAATTTTATTTTGACCATTTATACCAAGTTTTATAAACATCTGTCCATAAATAAAGGAGATACCTATTTTCTATATGATTAACATGGGAATAGAGTATGCAGCTCAGCTATCATGATAAACACATAAACTATGGTTTTCAAGTATAAATGGATGTATCTTAACCACATGAAGCTAAACATAAAGTTTCATCCAAAAATATAGAATGATAAGTGAAATATTAATTTCCTTAACTTAAGGGACCATTTTATTTTTTCATAACTTTAACATTAAGTCTTGCCATGATAACTACGGAAATAGCTTCTTCCCTATGGGAAATTCGCTAAAAGGAGTAAATTTAAAAACAAGTTCTCCTTCCTAGGTCATTTGTCTTCATACTTGTAAATAATAAAAGCATTCAACTGTTCTGGCGGATTGCTACAACTTGGATCTGAACAATACATTACGCCAGCGCTTTCATAATGACTACACAGATTAAATATACTTCTGCATGTGAGATCGTGATGATAATCTAAGTGAATCGACTTAAATTTTATTATACTTTAACCCTAGAAATGGCAAAGTCGTAATTTACGACGCATTTACATATTCAATAAGAATTGGCAGGTGGAGGCATCTGTCGTCAGCTTAGTGTACTTGTTAGACACTATCGCCTACGCGACCGTGTTTCCCTCTGGGGGCCAACAACCGAAACTGCTCTCGTAGTACACGAGCCTGCCACCGGGCAGGTCTATTACCAAGTAAGCGCTTTCTTCTCCTAGGCACTGATGGCCGAGCCGGCTAACGCGCTACGCTGACGAGCGTAACGTTTTAGCCATTCGGAAGTGCTAGGGTTCGAATCCCGACCATGAGCAATCCCAATTTGGCTTGCAAATGTGTGGTATAGCGGAGAGGAGGGCCCACCTTAAATAAACTGTGGCCGGCTTGGGTGGAAGTTGACGGCTTTTGAAGGGATTAACATAGTATTTAATAGTGCGGTAAACACACAAGAAACCCATTACCCACCCCCATTTGTCACAACCCCCACAATTTTTCACAACTAGTTCGACGTTGTCGATTATATTACAAAAGACATATTTACAGCATGTTTGTTGAATGATTAAATAATACAAACAATATTTATAATCCAACAAACTAATCTAGAAGTAAAATGAAGCTATTTAACTTACACAAATACTTTATATCTATTATTTTTTCTGAGAACTGAGTCGAACTATTTATATATTACTGTATGATCTTTTAATAATATAATGTATAAAATGTTAAACTTATGTTAATGTATTATGTATAATACATTAAACACACTAAACACCATAAAGCACAGTGACTCAAATATGTTATAAGTAAAAAATTATGCGTTATATTCAAAGTTTTAATATGAGTTAATAAAAAACATATAAACATTATACCCATTTTTGTGATAGTAGCTCTATTACAGGTAAATTCCAGTTTAAAAATTAATTATTATAACCAAAATCACAGCAAGAATGTTTAGAATGAAGTTGATTTAATTACACTTATACTTTATAATCTAACTCTAGAAGTGAGACGAACTACTTCAAATTTGTGATATTATTATTTTTAACTAAACTAGAACTGTTAATTTAACTGTTTAGGTAAAACTTAAACAGCTATTAATTAATAATTCATTCAAATGTTTAATGTTACCAACCAGCTATTGTTATAATCATGTAGTGTATAATAACAGTGTAGAGTAAAAAATAAACAGAAAATTCAAAGTTTCATTGATCTGTCAGGAAGGTAAGTGTAACATGTTTTTATTCCCATTTATTTTATCCTAGCTATTATTATAGCATGATGTATTTTTTCTTACAAATTTAGTTAATGAATAACCTGTAACTATATTCATGTTGAAGATAATATTTTATTGTTCTTGACATCTTCTTATTCCAGTTTGTAAAACTATTTCTTATCTTGACTTGTATTTCAATAACACAATACTCGTTCAAGTTTTTTTTTTAATGTGTTATAGATGGCTTTAAAATTTGACAAGTTAACGAAACATAATTTTATGTAATTTTTAACCTTAAAAACCACCTCAGTAATTAAATCTGTGTTCTTTGAAATTCTCCAATTTAAAATTGAGAAAAATGTATAAGTTTAAATTGAATGACATGGTTTGATTTAAAATGATAATTTTTACATGTATTTTCAGAGGAACAAAGTAGATTTGTTTAGATTAAAACATATTTAAAATACGGTAAAAGAAATTTACTTAATATGAGATTTTAATTTTTGATTTTCTTCTTTACAGGGGTGTCATATGGACGAAGATTATAGTATATCCTTTTGGGCTTTTGGCTGCGTACCCCCGAGGCGGGTGCAAGGCTTAAAGAGCCTAGGATAGGAATTTTAATTTCATAGAAGAGGACGCTCTGCTGTGAGGCCCTATACTCCGGCCCCTTGTCCTCGTTGCACACGGGTGTATTCCACCTAGGAGGCATAGGGGCCGTGAATAACATGCAGAAGAACCCCCCAGCCCCTCCAAAGGATGAAGTAGGTGAAAAGTGAAGAGAGAAGAGGACCCAGCTCCTGCCGCAGAATTTCTGTCGACATCGCCGCAGCAACAAACCAGCCTAACAGGCATACTACAATGGACTTCGATGCTGACATCGAGGTGGCGTCCTGGAGGATCCACCTACTGGCCAGTCACATACTACAATGGACTTCGATGCTGACATCGAGGTGGCGTCCTGGAGGATCCACCTACTGGCCAGTCACATACTACAATGGACTTCGATGCTGACATCGAGGTGGCGTCCTGGAGGATCCACCTACTGGCCAGATTCTACTTATGGATATCTGTTCTCACAAAGAAGTGGCGTTCTGGTAGCTTCGCCCTGCTGGTTTGTCGCCATCACCTTCGAACTTGACGGATGGACGTCCACGCCAGGGAGGGCCACTCATCCTATTTGGAGGTAAGTGCAAAAAATTTTTGGTCATCTATTTATAAGCACTCATAACAATGTACATTACAGACCAGGTAAACATTTATATTATTTAGCTATAAATTTTAACTGGTTGGAAACATTTTACCTAATTTTTATAAATGTTATTTCTAGTTGACCCGTTTAAAAGTCTATAAGTCGTTATAGCAAAATTACTGTGTCGTTTGGGTAATAAGGTGATGTGGATTTAGCTCTCGCGCATAAATACTAAAAATTATAAATATTTTTTGGGTCAAATGTATTTAATGTAGCATCAAAGTAGTTATAAGAGTGGTAGTTGATATGTGCAAGTCTATTTAGTCACAATAATAATATTGCAGCGTTGTTTGGATATTTGAGAGCCATGAAATTTTGCATACGCGTATTTGTATTTAGAAGTCTAAATAACTTTGTGTCTTCCATAAAGAAAAGGTTTGATTTGGTTTCAAAGTATATTGCATTGAACTTTATTCTGGTCATGAACTACAAGATTTTTAGTTTAAAGCTGCGATAGGTTTATAAGGAGCTTAGTGTCAGAAGGGGGCTGTAGTAAATACCCCGCTACAACAATAGTTGGCTGCAAGAATGCTCGATTTGGACCACAACGGTTTACGTTTGAAAAAATATGTTTAAGTATGTGTATGATTGTAATGTATTTTCACAGAATAAAGCCACCTCTAGATTGAACCTTCCTTGGATAGTTTACTTCACTACAAACCTAGCATTGCTTCAGGTCTAGCAGGTTAAAATCATGATTTTTTTAATTTCATATATAGGTAATTAGTAAAATAACTATAACCTCCGACCTCCCCCAAATAAGTATGTGAGAGCTTTGACTTCAATCTTAGGAAAATGTAAACTCAACTATAAAGCTTGGTGTTATGTCCTCTTCAAAAGGGAATGTATGGATCCATTGCGTACTAAACCTTGACAAAAATGCCATTATTGGAGGCAGATTAGTATGCTTGGACCTCCAGGCACCTTCTTCATCCACCAATAACAAATGTGCATTAAACACTCCTTTTATTTTTAACGCTTTTGGTTTTAAAGTCCGTGGTGCTTAACAAGAATATACCCTTTCATATATATCTCAATCTGATTCATACTTCTGCTACAAAAAGCTACATAAGTCTAAGACTTAATCTAAGTCTTAAATCTAAGACTTTATCGTACACCGTTTGAATAAACTTAAAAACTACATACTTTAGTACTTTAAAGTTTTTCTCAATCTCCAATGGTTACCGAGGTATTAAAAATCTAAACACAGTACATTGTATTTTGGAGCTCCAATTTAAATCTTAATGAGGAAAAGTAAAAGTTAATATTTGACTTACTAACCTATATTTTAGATGTAGTTGGTATTTAGCTTCATGTAGTTGAGATCCATTACTCAAGGACCCCCGTAGTAAATTAAGTCAGTAAAGGAAACCCCAACAATTACCCCCCACCCCTCCCGATGACCTCTTACAAAAACAAAGGAAAACAATATTTCCCTGCTCATAGGCATGTCTTAAGCTTGCTACGTATGAATTTTGAAATACAAACCAAAACTGTTAATTTCAGAAATAGTAAGAGCTTTTGATGTGAGTAATTAAAAATAGATTTGATTAGAATGTTTTTGTGTACCTCCAAAAAACACACCACCACAATTTGAGAAACTCTGATATGGAGTATAGGTAAAACTCCTTTATATATGGGCAGATGTTGAGTTGATAAAACTTGACTAAAACATTATTCAATCATGGTTGGCTCTCTAAGAGGTTGATTAAGAGGTATTCCGCTGAATAGATAAAACATCAAACCTGATATGCACGCGAGTTGTTGCTTCGCAGTGAGAGATCCTCTCAACAGTCCATTGGCTGCTAGGGAATCCAACTGTTTGCCGATGTCAGCTATCGCTGTCGTGACTTGCTGCTCCACGACATCATACAACACCACGGAGTAGCCAACTCCGGCGTACAACATCGCCCAGCTCCGTCCGATCAGCCCACTGAAAACATGAGCCTCATAAGTTAAAGGTCACAACTGACTATGTCAGTTTTTCAGGAATTGTTGCACAAAAGTAAAAAGACAATAATTCAGACAAAATCTTAAGGCCATGGATGCAAACATGGAGCAAATATAGATTTTTTTTTATGTGTTTTTGAATACACTTATGTGCCACTAAAATAATTAAATTTACAAAACTAAGGAGGTGTTTTGTGCATAACATTGATTGGAAATACAGTATAATATACCAAAAGCTAAATTTTAGTTGTTCTTGAACAAAAAACACTGAAATCCATAAAAATGATACCATGCAAGAAATGGCTGCACTATTTTAATAGTTGAAAAAAACATATATAATAAATAGAACAAATTAAAATTTATTAACTATTGCTAATGTTTTATGAAGAAAAATAATTATTTTTTAGTCGCTTATTTTCATTTCATGTTTATTATTATTATATTATTTTTTTATCGACTTTTCTCTGTAGTTAATTCCTGAATTATAATCCTTATTTTTTATTCATCGGTACTATTACTTTATTCAGATACAAACATTATTTTATTAATGAAATTTTGTTTTACATAACTATTATAGCCAATTATAAAACTATTGTCATAAATAAAATAAATATACAAAATTTTTTTAAAATATAACTAAAAAAATAATATATATTAAAATATATATTAAAAAAAAAATAAATAATTTATGTTATAATTAATATTAATTTTTCTTTAATATAAAAAAGATTAATTTTAGAATGGGCGTCCCTCTAAATTAGAGATCCACAAGATGAGATATAACACATATTTATACTTTTTAGATCTCTGGCCAAGATCCAAAGCATAATTAGAAGTGTTAAGAGTTTTAAATCATATTTGACCAGAACATAACGTAAACACAGTTTAATTAATTTAAATTTATAGTCTAAATTTATTTAAATACATATACTTTTTGTTTAAAAGGTTTTTCTTCAAGATTCTTAACCCATTAACCAATCAATACTAATAGTCTTAAATATCTCTTAAATCAACCCAAGTTGATGACAGTAAACATAGTCTTGCTTTCATTAAAATTATATTAATGGTATCTTAAACAAGATAGCACTTCCCCAAATGAAAAATATTTCTTTAGGGAATACTGTTTCTTTATATAAGTAACAATCTCAAGTTCCTCAGAGTTCAATGGCCTGGCCTCAGCTGTAAAGATACACACCCACTAACAAAAATTTGGATTCATTCATCACTTTTCTATACAACACATTTGAGAAGAGAATAGGCATTAATAAAATTTCTCATCAATTGTTGTGAAAAATTGGAATTTTGTGTTGGTTAATTAAGATGAAAGTTAAAATTACCTTCCAAGAATACCAATTTTTCCTTTGCTACCTTCAGCCATTGCAAGATGTTTCCTTGTCCAAGAGTTGCAGGGAACTGAGATGTTTTATACTCTTTTTACAGCTAAACAGTGAAACAGCTGTTATCTGGAGCAAAGCTTCAAGGTCACCCAGATAATGGAGGTTAACTTTACCCAAGGATTACTGCTTCCTAGTTATACCTGTAATAGGCATTTCACCTCAATGAATAGTTCAGTAAATATAACCATTACCATTAAGTAATTACCATAATTTAAAAGAGCAGTTATCTTTTACTGATGTTTGGAGTAGAAAAAGAGAGGAATAAATTTAAAATATTTTAGGCCAAAAATGCATTTCCATAAGAGTTACAATAAAGTATGAGTATTTATTTATTCAATAATATTTTTGACACAGTATAATGATTTCTAATACATTTGTTAAATAAACTTGTAATGTGTTTTTAAGATTTTTATCAAGAGTGGTGTCATAATTAATTAATCGCTCACAGACATTGGATATATCAGCTGGTCCTTGTGAGTAGTAAAGCTTAATTAAATCCATGTACGGTATACGATTCATTATACTGTACTCACCCTTTACTCATTATCATTTTAAATAACCTCAAGGAAGGTGGTCTCAAATGACTTTTAATAAAAATCTCCTATAAAAATAAATATAAGTTAATCTTTAAAACAAATTATTTCCATTTTGCAAACAATATAGATTTTTGGCCATTTTCAGAAAAAGTCTACGATTTTTATAATGAAGACTTATAAATACAATACAAATACAAATACAATGCTTAAGGGGAATCGGTCCAAGCACATTAAACTTCGGGGACATCCCGGGGATCTAACCTGTGACCTCTTGCACCAAATTTTAGACGCTAACCATTAGGCTAGCAAGATGCCTAACTTCTGGCGAAGATATAATCGAAGACTTTTTAGGTTGCACTAGTGCCTCTTATGTGACCTAACGACTACTTATGTTGCCTGGAGCTACGTCTTAACGACTTACCTCCTGAAGCACGGTGGCAGTCCGAGAAATTAAATGTCATATGCAAGTCTTGCTAGCCTAGTGGTTGGTGTCTTGGATTAAAGTGAAAGAGATCACAAAAGAAACGTGTTCGTATACAATCTCTCTCTGACTATTAACAAAATTCCTCTGGCGTACAAAGAACCAAAAAAATATAAATATGTCACCACCAGGTACCAGGATTAGTACTCTACCAACTCAACCATCTTTGACTATGATTTTTTTAAATCCTTAATCAAAGCTATAACTGCCACCGCTACATGATTGGAACTATAGGTGGAACTTAAAAATGATTTAATCACCAAGAAGACTGTGTGCAGTGTATAGTGGTACTTTCTTATGGAACTAGACTTTCTTATAAGGTTGGATTTTGTTTCTATTAATGACCGAAAAATGGCTTTATATGAGTTGTAATGTAGAAATATTTCTATGGTCAAAAAGAAATTCATTATTTCATTTGTGTATATTTTATTAACCAAGCTTATTAATATTAATCTTGGTGACCTTCTTTCTCAGGCTTTTAATAATTTTATTATAAATACAGTAAAAATTAAAAATTTATAATATTTCAAATAAAGCTAATGTATATTCTCAAATTTGATCAAAACATATTTATTGCATAATGAGCTTCTGAATCCCTTTACTAAATTCTGTATTATACATGATAATTAATAAGTAGGAAACTTAACCGTAATTATTTCATTAAGTAGTCTTTGAAACCACATTTTATAAAGGGTGTGTCTGCTCCAAGACAGAAAATTAAATTAACAGATTTAATTGCGGTCAGATTGAAATGCTATAGAGCCTGACTGGTTAGGTCCAAGAATAAAACCTTTTTCTAAACTATTCTTTTTCTATCTAAAAACATAATAAAATTACAGGGTATTCCATGAGAAAAAAACCAATTTGTCCACCACATTAGAAAAATAGTGGGAAATTTAGAAAATTCAAATACATGCCTAAAAGCAGCATTAAAAATAAATGGGGTTCCCAATAAGAAGTTTATTGTCAGACATAAAACAAACAAAAAAATACTTTCTACCATATGATTCTTGAAGGTTAGGTTTAAGAAAAAAGTTCTAAGAATAAAATCTTTTTCAATCGCATTACCAGTCTAAAATCATAATAAAATACAGGGTGTTTAATAAGAAAAAACAAAGCTATCCGTCAGAGAGGAAAAATGGCAGGAAATTTAAAAAATTTAAATACTAAAAAGGCGTTTTCCTACCTACATAGTATGTTGAGCAGTGTGCTCCATAATTATGATAACTGCAACGCTACAACAATGACGAACTACTGATTGTATTGAAATCAAATGAGTGCGCAACTGACCACTCGCTAACTGGGAAGGTAGGAAAACGGTCTCATTTGATCTCATTGATAAAACCAGTAATTGGTCATTGTCACCATACAACAAACTGTGCAGGTTGGTAAACACCCAGTATAAGTCAACAGTTACTATAACCAGAATTATTTTAAAATTGAATATAAATGAATACTACTTACTCCCAAAACATCAAATTATTCACAACAAAACACTGAGATAACTAGTCTGTAATAATTTTAATTCAAACCTGTTGTAAACCATATTAGTAAAAATTGATTAGTTAGTTTGGATGAGACAAAAATAAATATGTAGATCACTTGTAGTTTAACAATATTACATTTATTACAGAAATTAGAAATAAGTAAAAAATATTATTAGTAGTAAGAAATTATACATAAAAAACAAGCAGTTGGATAAGTTCATTCTTCTTCCGCTTCCAAGTTTATATGATTTCCAAATTTTCCATATAGCTGAGTTTTCAAATCGGACATATGCTCCTTTATTTTTGAGCTCTTTTCTTCTATCTCCTCTATTTCTCTTTGTATTTGTTGCTTTGCTTCCTCCAAGCATTTCTGAAAAAATGTGGTGTCACTTCCAATACTATACAATCATACCATAGAACTATAGAAGACTAAAATTATTCAGGAGCAAATTGTGGTTTGGATTCCACACTAAACAGTAGGTCCCTTAGATGCCATTGGCTGTTGGTCCTCAGATCGCGCCTCAGTAAATATCCCACTCATTTCTCATTCATACTTGGCTTAAAGGTCGCCATTACAGTGAAAAGTATAAAGTACTACAGAAGGTGGAACAAGATAAGTCTGTATAATTCCGTTTTTAACCCATTCTTGCCAAGTGGGGAGTGGAATTGATCAAGGATTTTAAGTTTGCAAAACAATAATTATTCTATTTTATACTTTTCTATTATTATTTTTTATATTTATATTTTTTGTACGTAATTATTACATATAGATTATCTGGAGGATAAATTCCTGTTTAATCTGCATCACAACACTCGCATTTTAAATAAAAACATTATAATACAGCTTTTAATCAGATTTTTCTATACAAAACATGACAAATCAAATAAACGATACCAATGAATTGACACATATGTTCTATATTTAAAAACATACTTAATAAAGTCTGATTTTGGGGTAGTACCAGTTCAGTTTTTCATACCAGTTAATCCCCTTCCCCTCTAATAGGTAATTACAAATCTTTTGGTGTGGAATTTATTGAATGATGGAAATTGCAAACTACATACAATACAGTAGAAACTCTCTTAACCTACCCCTTTGGGACCAGACCATTGTTGGATAATGGAAAAGGTTGGTTAAACCGAATAGTAAATGAAATAGGCTAGCTGCAAACGGTGTTAAAACCAATGTTGGAATATATATGTATATATTGTATTATGAACATTCAAATGCGGCTATCACTTGTCCAACATTCCTTCTGAGTTCTGATAAATCCCTTTTTAAATAAGACAAGGTAATAAGTAATGAGAAGTAATATTAAGCACATTTAACCCCCATTAAACTATCATTTAGGCCTAATAAGCACAACTAAAAAACAAAACTGAAGTCACTGGAGTGTAAAAAACTTAACTTGATTACAGTATATACATCTTAACCAAATAGTAATTTTCTTCTTTTTTGCCTTCAATTGCCATTTTAAAAGCATACCGTGGTGTCTACACTTTTTTATAAAAATTATGTCAACAGCAGTAGAGGTTTTTTGCTGTCCAATGTAAACTGTAATCCATTTCTAGCTTCCAAGTTAGAATCCGACTTGCTACAGAAAGATATGATGAACTGTTTTTACTTGAAAGTTTTTTTGAGTCGTCACCACAACTTTGGTGGAAGTTAGTTCATTTCTAAGAAGAAGTCGGTTAATCTGACAGGGAGTTGATTTGCGGTCAATTAAGAGAGCATTGTATGTTATTTTTCCCACAGACAATTTTTGTAAAATTGCCACTCAGCTAACACGTAAAATATAACCTTTTCCAAAATTTTCCACCTTAAGGATGTAATAAATACCACAAAATCATATTTCTGATTCCAGTGGTACCACTCATTTTACTGTACGAATAATATTTACCTTAATGAGATTTTTGTTAAATGCAGTGCTTTCAGTGACTGTAACTCATACAAAGCGTAGACGTGTCAAATTTTCAAATGTAACTTTGATTTACATGAAACGACTGCTGTTATTATGTTCACTAATGCAATAAAACAAAAGTTCAGAATCTTATCTCTAAATGGTATAAATATCATCTCAATCCTAGCATGTTTTTTGCCTCATTCAGCAAAATTCAATGACTACCTTTTCCCAAAGACAAAATTTTTTGCCCGTCACTTGGAGAATTAACGCAAGTCTGTTTATTGTTTTGAACAAACTTATCTGTTTTACACCTGTTTTACCTGTGTTTTTTCTTGATCCTGAAATATGAAAACCTCTCCTACAAGGAAGGGTATCTTATCATCTGACAAAAGTTCAATTTCATCTGCAGCCTCTTCAAGGTTCTTTTGTTCATTCTGTAAAAATAATTTATTATAAAATTCATTCTATAGTGTTTTGCAAGGTGGTCAAATAAAATTCACGAAAAATTGTATATTTCACTAATGAACTCAATTCCAATATTAGAATAAAGGGTTGGACAAAAAGAGTGTGGATTACTCCCAAGGCACTTCAGCCGTAGCTGCTTTTTGCGCATCCCTGTTTGGGTTGCGGTATTATTACATAGCGAATAGCCATTGGTGATTGGCGTGATTTGAAACCGGGACCTTGGGCACCAAAGCCCCGTGCTCACCATGTATTAGCTTAAAATCAGTTCTTTGTCATATTCAAGTAAATTACAAATGGTGAACCAAGCCTACATTATCAATCCTGTGTTTAGTATTTTTTTCTTCTTATTATGGCTATCAATAAAATATAACAATTTCTTTGAAAAATCTGATTTTTTAAAATTTGTAGCCTTAAAATGTACAAAAGGCACAACAAACAAGAAACAAACTAGTCACAGTAACCTTTTAAAAGTTTATAAAAAGTACAAATACTGAGAGGTAGTACTATATATGCTAGCATGAGTGTTATATCATTAAAAATTATAACTTTTTTATCACATCACACTGTTATCAAACCAAAATGAATACACAAAAATGAATAGGCAAAATTAGTGTGACTGATGTTTGTGTTATCAACTAAAACTGTAGCCGACTTGAAAAATTAGAAAGGTTTTGAATAAAAAATGTCATAAACAACTTTCTCTTACTTACCTGTTTCTGTTTTAATTCATCTTTGAAATCTTCTAGCTTTGCATTGAGCCGTGCAAACTTATTTATTTTTTGTTGGTCTTCAAATGTTATGTGGACATCGGAGTCCTAAAAAATTATTATGAACTGAACCAGTTTTGTAAAATTCATTACCTATTAAAATATAGAACATAAATGATATAAGTAGGCCTAACACATCTAGGTATGGAACATATAGGAGTAATATAAATGAAATGAAATATTAAACGATTTTAAACAAACCTTGCTTTTTCTAGGAAATGGAACTAAAATATTACCACTTACAAGTTAGCCTAGTCTTAAGCAAATCAAAGTAATTAAGACTTGTAAAAAGTTGGTGGGTTGTCAAACAATTTCTTGCATCAAATACACAGACACTCTACATATCTGGTGTTTAACTCTACTGTTACAGTATTGTAAAAGTTTATTTTAAAGGTTATTGGCATTCTCTTTCATCATTAAAAAAACTAAATAGACAATAGACATTAGGCCTTCACCAAATAGTCAATAGATTTATAGGATTGTTTTGCGAAGAATTGAGCTTTCACAGTAAATGAACAGTAGGTACCGGTACTGATAAAAGTTTTCAGGACAAAATTGAGATTCAAATCTACAAGCTTTTTCATGTAGGCTATACTCGTGTATTTTCTAAAGGATAATGAAAATACACACAGTAAATTATTTGTCATGTGTTTCAAATTTTGTTGTTCATCTTGAATTTTCTATTGTCCATTTGCAATGGAATGAGGTTAAAGGCTAAGGTTACAGTGCTAGCTTGATATTCAAAACTTCCTAACAACATAGACTAGTTCTAAAACACTGTAACATCTTTTAGAAACACAATTTTTCAAATTTGGATGACAGTGTATAAATGCATTCTATCTGGGGATATTTAATTTTATTTAGAAGTTTTATTCCCTTAGTTTTATTGCTCAATTGACAAAAAAGAAATCTTGAACCTTTCTCCTGTATCAGGAACATGGTTTCCCATGTGAGGTTTGCGGTGAACTCACATCTTGGCAAAGGAGACCCTTCACGTTGATTAGGCTACCGTTGTATACATTAAGAGCATTGATGTCGAGTAAATAAAAAAACATGCCCATTTGCCATGACCTAGTGTTTCTTAATGCATTGTATTTTACACACATCTTTAAGATGTCAACTTTTACTTTCCTATGGTTTTAAAAGGTGACGATCTTAGGTTTTCTCAAATTCCCTGTTGTTTCATCATTATTGTGATAATCAAGCTTAACTGAGCTAAAAGTGATTACCTTAACTCGATTAACTTATCGAATAAAGTTCTTCCAAACTGTTAGCGTCAGACAACAAACAACGTTCTTGCCCACTCATAACACTTTAGGTCGCCCGGGCGACAGATGTAGATGTAGCCCAAACAACTTTAACAGCAAACAATAGGGGCTTGCTCAGGCTGTCAAGACTAACAACACAATGAATATGCAGAAGGGATGTCAAATGGCAGCTACCTGTGAGCTACCACTCCTAGAACAATCCATAACAAAATGACAGGAGAAACAAAAACACTGGGCTACAACCGTAGTCCACATGCATACTGCAGGGTTAAGAGCCTAGAACAATCCATAACAAAATGACAGGAGAAACAAAAACACTGGGCTACAACCGTAGTCCACATGCATACTGCAGGGTTAAGAGAAGTCCATTTTAAAAACATGTATAAAGAGATTCACTGTACATACAGTGTAGCTGCCTCACTTTACCAAATCCTTTAATAAAAAGAGCTCCTATGAAATTCTCCTGACTGGAATATTTGTTTTAAGACAATAGTATTTTATTTGAAGGTTTCAAGAGAAAAATCTCTTGTTCAATAAAAATGATTAGGTGAATGTGTCAAGGTTTATGTTGCTGAAGTTAACATGTAAAATGTTAAACCCATTACACTTACAGGTTGGAAGGCTGCTTTAGAAGTAGATGACATTTTGGTTCTAGGAGAGATAGAAAAGGGCAGCAATTAAAAACTGTACGTCCTAATTAGCAGCTTTGTTTACTACTTCAATGGATATCCTAACCTAAAATCAGAAATCCAAAATTCCAAAGAGTAACTTAAAAACACCTGATTTGTAAATTACACGTTGTTGCCAACACTTACTGATCCCAATCCCAGACTTAGCTCAAAATTACTCTAGCTGTCTTAAGCATATTCATAACTTATGCCACAAGTTTTTTTATATGAATGAACTGAAAATGTAAAAATCAAGAACATTAGCGAAATCAATTATTTTAGCTCGTAGTTTTGACTTGCTTACGATGAAAACTAAGACTGATTTTAGTACGTTTTAATCTTTTACTGTCTCTCAGATAGGCCTAGTTCAACGCCAGATCCGTCAGATGGCAACACCTGTCCTGAGATTTTATCGTCTTCACTAAGTCCCATAAAGTGCCTCCTCTCCTTATAAGCGGTTTCTCTCTTCTACGTCAATTGGCGGTACGATGTACCATCTTCATCCTTAACATGGACGTGCACTATCTACTTTACTATCCGTTCATCTATGATATAAATGACTTGATCTGTAATACTGAAGGTACTTATAAAGAGAGTATTCACTTTGCTGATGATTTCGGTCTTAAAGTTAGAATTACAGCTAGTAATTCTAAAACTGAAGTAGGAATTGTCTGGTTAGTAGCTCTTAATACTCAATGATTGGTGTGCTAGCAATTTGTCTCTTAACATGGATAAAACATCTGGCATGATTTTCTCTTACAATAGAAATTCTTCTAATGAAGTACGAACTGGACCTTTTAGATTTTTAGGTATTATTCTTGATCCAAAGCTTAACTGGCAATCCCATGTTGAATATATTAATAAACAAACGGTATCAGTGGACTGACACATACTTTCCCCCTTAAGTAAATTTAAAAACGACAATCTGCTGTAACTGAACTATCCTATACTTTAAAGTTTATCTAAGTATAATATATACTATCCTGTATACTAGTATATACTATCTATAAGTCATAATACTCCCGTGATTTTTTGTCGTTAGTTTCGACACATCCCAAATTAATTGACTACATTTTGATTCAACTCCGAAAATGTCCAGCCTTGTATGGCCATATATTCTTTTTGTTCCATACCAGTGAATTATTTCTTTTACCTCAGATATAATGTGATAACAGTTCACTAATAAGTGTGCCTCATTATACTTTACTTTATACTTTTATCTGAAATGGCGACCTACCCAGGTAGGTATTTTAAGCCAAGTATGAATGAGGAATGAATGTAGGATGATTGTGGCGCGATCTTATGACCCTGAACGGAGTTTTAGATCCAACCTGCCATGGACTGATGCCCTTGGATATTTGAGAAACTCTAAAAGTGGAAGAGAAGGATTCCCAATATCCGAAGATGGCTAGGAGTGATGTAATATAAAGTAATGGAATTGGCACGAGAACTGTTGTAGAATTTCAACTATGTGAAATATTAGAAACCACAGTAATGCAACTACTGAAAATTGCTAATTTTAAAATTGTCTTGCTTGGATTGTTAGAAAAAATTGAATTAAAATGTCTGCAATTTCCAATTGATTGTTTATACATTTTCATTAGGTACTTTTGTTAATGAATTTGTATATTTAATTACTAGATAATCTGATTTGATGTACCAGCTCGTATTGAAATAACAATGATCACAGTGGTGTTGACCAAGCTCAGGTGGAATTTATAACCATCAGCACCATCTACAGCTGCATAACAAGCACCCATCCTACTATCGCTGTAGATTTCAAGGGATGATAATGTGAGCATAGCCATTTGGATCTAAAATATCTTTGGTGTCCCTTGTTTAATTATCATTCTAGGTTATGGTTTTTTTAAGCTCAGTAACTTGTGAATATCTAGTCATTTCATTTTTTTAAGTCTTCTCAAGGAGTCCAAACTTGTTCTTTATAGAGCTACGCAACGCTACCATACCGAGGGTTTCGTAGTCCAAGAACCTGCATGTCTGGCTTTGTCCAGTTATCTAAAATTCTCTTTAGAAATTTATTATTCTAATAAACAAAGGATAAATCTAATGACTAAAATCTTGAGGCTAGCTGTAGCAGAACAATAAGGGGGAGGGCCAGATCTCTCAAGTATAAGCGCACATATTCTTCAACTTTTGGGTCATCTAAGGGTTAAATCACCAGAACAATAGATGTACATTATTTGTAATTATTTATATTTACAACACAAGTTAAACATCTATAAACTAACTACATAAAATATGGAATGGTTGTGTTCCTGACAAAAGACAAACTTCAATAAATTTCACATCCAACAGTTTATAAACTCTTCATAACTCCTTTAAATTATTATGTATCGAAAATCTACAGTAACATACAAGGCATTCAATACTCAAGCATGAAAAGTATTTCTAATTTCACTTATATTTGAATAAATATTTAAAATAATTAAATATACAAATAAGAAACAAATTTATGAAATATTTGCGTAATACTGAGACTATACATGTATTTTTAAATTTCCATTTACCCTATTGATACACTTTACATATAACCTTATACTTCCATTACACCTATAACCATTTTGTCTCCGCTGTAAGAACACAGATCAATGCATATCTTCTGGGTTAAACATTCCCTGGAACACATAATCAACAATTGAGAGTCAGATAAATAAAATACCTCAAATCTATATTTTACAGGGTTTGTCACAAATACAGCTAAATAAAAATAATTCCATTGTTCAATAAGTTATTGAAGGGTCTCTACGAAAACAAAATATTTAAATTCGTATTTTTATCAAAGTATATTTATCAAAGTTTTCCATGAAGAATCACGTTTCCTGTAGAAAAATATGTGTGGATCCACATGAGGGAGAGAGTAAATGGGGCAATATCCCTAATAAAACCCAAAATAGAAGATATAATCATAAGTCATAAGTCAGTACTGTACTTATAATCTTATAATCTAATATACTTATAATAAGTACTGAGTAAATCTTGGATAGGCCTAAATGATTTCATGTCGGTCGATCAAAATCTCAGGTTCAGAGTGTCAGTTCCAAATTTGAATTTCCATTGATTTAAATTCAACTTTATAAAACTAAATTTCACAAGATTTTCCTTGATCTGCCTAAAATAGTTTCTTAGTTTAGCTTCTTTGCGCATTGTTACATCAATATATTTCTTGAAGAAAGAAATATAAAGTCTGTATAGCTCTCTAATTTCCAAATTTCCTTTATTAAAACTCATTGTATAATTTAAGGTATTTTTATTTATTTTGAAGTCAAGAATAAGTATTTTTTCAATTCTGAAGAAAGATCTAATAATTTTTTACAATCGAGAAAATTTACTATTATTTGTTTCATTTAAGGATATTACACAGTTAGTTCACAGAAGTTCTAATTTATGATGATAATCCTGTAACAGTTTTATAATAGTAAGATAAAAAAGATAGTCTGCACAGTGCACGCTATTCAAAGAGGAAATTTGGAATATATTCTACGAAGACAGCAGACAGCAAAATTGTTAGAGTAAAACTATTTCACGAATTCAGTCTTCATGATTTTTATCTGAATAATCAAACAAAATTTAAAAGTAACATCACTAAACACAACATGTTAAAACACTTCAACTTCCGATTTAAGGGAGCTTTAA
This sequence comes from Nephotettix cincticeps, assembly GCA_023375725.1. Lineage (NCBI taxonomy): Eukaryota > Metazoa > Arthropoda > Insecta > Hemiptera > Cicadellidae > Nephotettix > Nephotettix cincticeps. The sequence continues at coordinate 33,973,998 of CM041787.1, read as the reverse complement.
CATGCACTGAAATTAAATCTATTGATTTAAAAAATTCCAAGACTTATACAGAGGATTTGCACATGAATCTTGATTAAGAGATATGAATGGATTGAAAAACAACATTTAATTTGTCCAAAATTATCAAAATTGCAAAATTCATCTAATCAGATATAAACGTCATACTGGTTACATTAAGTTTCAAAAACTAAATGTAGACTTTGAAGCTATAAACATGAAGAAAAACTCCTACACAACCATAAAAAACATGAATTTTTACAATATGATATACTGAGCAAACTAAAAAAAGGATGAAAACACTTTTTTGCACATAATTGTTAGTAAAAAGCTTCAAATAGTCAGTAAGCCATCTCATGCTTTACCCACTGTTTATCAACGAGAGGATATTTATGATATGGCCATCTCAATCCATATCATCCATATTGATGTTCTACACAAGAAAAATTTCTATTAAATTCAAAACCATTATTCTATAAAATAAGTTTATAATCTCTTTAAGAAGAATAATTCATACAAAGCAAGACAAAAAAAGTAAACAAAATAAAGTGTTGGCAATATAAGACACAGAGAATCATTGGTTTGAAATTAGTTTAGTCTTAGTCCTTAAAGTACATCGCTGGCAGTAGTAGTAAAAAACTATGGTACATTTGCAGACAATATCATAAAATGCAGACATTTATGCCATCATCTCACATTTATGCAAGGTTAATTTAATTGAAAATGGCAAAAATTTTGCAGTGAGTTATTTACGTTAACTTAAAGTAAAATTATTTGTAATTATTGAATCATATGTTAATAAGGTATGTAATAAGTTTCAGCTTACCATACAAAATATAAATAATTTTATTCTAATACATCCTTACGCAACCCTAACTTATCTACTCCAATTTTTTTTATTGATTTGAATAACAAGCTTCTATAAAAACATTAAAAATCACATGAAAAAATTAAAAATTATTTTATCTCTGATTTATTTTACATGTTTATATCATCACCTGCTAAATTATATTTATATTTTTCTGAACACAGGACCAGATTGTTTGTTCGTAAAAGTTAAACAAAATTTGTTAAGAACTCAATAAAATATATAATTTATGAATTCCATGTCACAAGTGACACATGAGTTGTATGTTCAGAAATCGTACAGGAGAAAAAACTTTCAGAAGCTTACCTTGGCCCTGCGGAGAATTGAGTCCTTGCTGGCGTCATACGGATGATCCTTAGAGGGGATTTCCAAAACCGCTGGGACGGGCTGAGTGTGGGCGTCAATACAGTGGCGTATCAGTTCCGCCACCTGTACCAAAAATTCTCACTGACAAAAAAGCACAATAAGTGTACGACAAATAACATCAGAATCCAACATATAATAGGTTCTACAGCAGACACTAACAAAAATATGGATGACTTTTGGCAAACAGCTGAAAAGATTTTTTGGGAAATCCTTTTGAAAGTTAAACGGAGGTACTTATACGTTGGAATACACCTGTTGAAGGAACACTGATATCTTCCATTGATCAGGGTATAATATAACCCTATTGAGGTTGATACTTCAATATTACAATTTCCTTTTGAAAGCTTGGCTTGTCCCATGTGATAATAATGACAGATTTTTTTGTTAAATATAGCAAACATTTCTGACTTTGAGAAAATGAAAACCTTCAAATTTGACAGAAAAATCTTAATGTACAAAAATGCTTCTGTGACATAAGCTTAAAAAACTAGGACGAAAACGTTTAATTTATCACAGTAAGAAAGAATCAGCCTAATAATGTTTAATATAAAGCGTATTAGACTGACCTATCTGAAATTACTTACATTCTGGTTAATCAGAATTATATCAATGTCATCACGCTTGATGAACCTTTTGAAAGTTTCCTCGATCTCACTCACACTCGTATCTGAAATTACATGTAAGTGATATAAAAATATAAAACTAAAACAATACGAGGCACTACCTAAATTTACCAATAATACAACTAAATCTGCAGTTTACTGAATTGATAAATATTCTGAGGAAAACTACAGAAAAACAATGTTAAAAAATAATGAATATGCTCTACAATATAATACTTTATGTGTTATAGAGTAACCTTTCAGAAATACCAGACAGATTTTAGTGAAAATTTGAAAATCACTGTTACTTCAAACAGTTTTAGACATGTTCTTCAACCCTAGAAGTGGTAAGCTTTTTACTTTTAACTGTAAAGTAAAAATAATTACTAATATCTTCTTGAAATATTAATTATAAACAAAAAAAAGCATAAAACATGCCCCACCCTTATAACCACTAACCACAAAAGCAAAACAGGTGTCCACTGCAATCCCAATTAGCCTTAGCCTATAAATGCCGTCAACTTCAACCCAAGCCAGCCACCATTTATTTAAGGTGGGCCCCCCACTCCGCTATACCACACATTTGCAAGCCAAATTGGGATTGTTCATGGTCGAGACTCGAACCCTAGCACTTCCGAATGGCTAGAACGTTACGCTCGTCAGTGCAGCGCTTTAGCCGGCTCAGCCACCAGTGCATAGGAGTAGAAAGCGCTTACTTGGTTATAAGACATGCCTGGTGGCAATCTAGTGCACTTTGTGAGCAGGTTCGGTTGCTTGGCCCCAGAGGGACTTTAATTGTCATGTTTCTGGTATCAATAACCCTTAAGAACAATTCATCAAGAAATTGTTAGCCTAAAATGACAGTACAAAAAGTTATATTATTTCTGATAATACTAAACCTACAATATTAGTATCTCTACTGTTGTTACCAAAGTATAAATAATATTTAATATGAAAACTCACTTTTGTCAACCACCATGAAATTAGGCTGACGATTTTTGTTGATTTCTCCTACTCCTCCAAGCAAGAAGCCAACACAAGTATCCTTAAACACAAAATACATGTTATATAAAAGCTGAAGGAAATATAGGCTAAAGCATATTATATAAAGCCGAGGGTGATTTTGTTTAAGGTATCCATACCTAAAAAAGGTTCTTCGAAAGGAGTTAACATGCCTATATACAGAAAATGAAAACTTTTGATTTGACTGGGACAGTGGCGACGTTCAGTAATCACATCAGTAATCTTGGAGGTCACGGATTGTAGATAGTTGTAAGCGATGGTTGGTGGGTGTAGTTTTGTGTGGTTTAACGTTCGTACTATTGAATACTACGTTAATCCACAAAGACCATCCTCATAATTACACCAATCCGTAATTCAGAGGCCGTGGTTCGGATTCAATGTTTTTACACTGTAGGTCCCTTAGTTGCCATCGGCTGTTGGGCAATTAACATTAACTGTTGGAGGGTTAATTCACAGTACTATCTAAGGAACAAGTCAGCCTTAGTCAGTACTAAGACTACAAGATCGCGCCACAATCATCCTACACCCAATTCAATTCTTGGGCCCATACTGTTCCTCATCTTTATCAACAACATTGGCGACTGTATTTTTACATATTATCTCTTGTTTGCGGATGACCTTAAGTTTTACAAAGCAATTAAAACTGCACAGGATTGGAGGTCTCTTCAGGATGCTCTGCGGGCCATTCTAAAGTGGTGTACTGACAATAGAATGAACCTGAATCTGAAGAAGTGTGTAGCCTTTACTTTCCACAAAAAACTACTCCCCAATTGTATACCTATAGCTTGGAAGTAGAGGTTCTGCATAGACCTGTGTCTGTTCGGAATCTTGGAGTAGAGTTATTGCCATCCTTTAATGTCGAAGCTCATGTTGAGAGGATTTGTTCACAGGCTAGTGAAGCCCTAGGACTCCTTGTTTGTTCGTCAAGATACCTCTACTGCTGATACATTCTACTGCTGTAATGTAAGGCCTCTTTTAGAGTATTGCTCATTAGTATGGGCTCCTCACCAAGCAGGTCTCCAAGATCGTCTCCAGAGGATCCAGAACAGATTTTAGAGACTGGTGGGGTTCCGAGTTGATTACGGCTATTTCGATGGCTCAAATTCAGGACATTGGAAATGTCATTTCACCACATGTGGATATCTTTGTGTCAAGTGAAAAGAGTCTCATGTTGGTTGTAGCATTATGTTGACATGTTTAACTTGTTATGTTTGTTCTATTATATTTACTTATTACTGTTATTATTTATATAATATCTATTATTGTCACATAATTTATATTTTTTTGTGCTGCCTTAACTTATTTATAACAGCATATATGCCCATTCATAATCTCATTGTAAAATATATTATGTTAGGTTCTTATGTCTTCTGAAAATCTTGAGCTGCAAAAAAATGATTGTATTGATTGTAAATGGTTGTTACCGTAAATAAATTTCTCATTCATACTTGGCTTAAAATATCTACCTGGGTATGTTCTTATTCGATAAACTAATCAAACTAAGAATAAAACTTACACAACCAAAAAGATTATTTAAGATATTATGTAGGCCTATACATACCACAGTCAAGATAATAAACAATGAATTTTATTTTTCACGCCCAATCGTTACTTAATACCCTATAGGGCTATTTGAAGGTCGATAAGAAAAATAGATTTACAGTATTTGTAAGTTAGCAATTTTGATTTGATTATGTAATTCACAATTTAGGGTTGCTAATAATATTGTTATTAGTATATTAAATGAATATGTAATATTTTTGATTTTATTATTTTTAAGATATTATGAACAAATGTTAAATTATTTACAACAAAATATTAAAATACCATTGATTTGTGGCAGTCATAGCTGAGTGGGTAGAGTACTGGCCTACCACCCAAAAAACCCGGGTTCAATTTCCGGTCATGACACATGAAATTTAATTTCTCAGACTGCCACCGTGCTTCGGAAGGCACGTTAAGCCGTTGGTCCCGGCTACATAAGTAGTCGTTAGGTCATGTTAGAGGCAGTAGTGCGACCTGAAAACTCTAACACTAGACCTTGGCCAGAAGGTTACACGAAACTTTACTTTACTTTTTACCATTGATTTGATTTTACTAGAATCTTTAATTTAATACTTCACAAATACGGTTTATTCCAATGTCGTTTCTACAACTAACCAACTAACAACTAACCTGATATTACTGGATCTAAAATATTTAACAGGGCCAATTACTAACTAAATGACACAGTCGATGTAATTTCTTTATGATAAGTGTTATAGAGACCAAAATGGTACTAGAATTACAAATAATTAGTAAAATACAGTACTGAATACAATTACATCAGTGAAATGACTCACATATCACATCTTGTACTCATTTTCCTTGTTTTCCATCAGTTTTATGTTTTTTAGAAAAAACTTAACTCTTTCAAAAAGACTGATGCGCCCATTTGTGTCTTAAGACCAATACATCCTCTCAAGGGTTAATGATCTTGATAGCAAGATCATCATCAAGCACATAAAACTTGGAAATTGAAATATTTTAACCCAGTCTCCAATCCGAGACATGAAAATCAGTTCTTAGTAAATACTGGAATGTTAGAAAGAATTTAAAGGACTCATATTTAAAATAACTGATTCCAAAATTGAACCCAAAAACTTTCACTCAAATGGAATGTGGATTCAATCTCTTGACAAAAATATTTAAACTTTCACTAGGCATAAAAGGCTGGTTAATTAGGAAAACATAGTTGCATGCAAAAAGAATAAAACGTACCTATATCATCGTGAAATAAGATTAAAATTTTAAATAGAATTTAGAGATTATAGAATGAATTGACTTAACCTCTTAAGTTATTATTTTAAAAATAAACATATTACCTCATCCCCAATTACTGCAAGTAATTTACCCTTAGCCGCTGAATGTAAAGCCATCTTCTTTTGATATATTTATAACACAGATAATTTGTTGAAATTTCAAACTAAATTCTAATGTTTTGATAATTGGTAGCTCAGCCCAGGTCAACTAGTCCCGTGACTTAACTTGTGATGTGACACACGAACAGTACACAGCTGATTTTTACATGCTTACCAACTTTTCATGTCAGTACGTCAATATTTCTTTTAATAATAATGTTACATTTAAATGTGGTTTGAAAATTTTAATTTACAGATTTTTTTCATGAAATATTATTCTAAACATAGCTTAACAGCTTCTAAACATTTTTGGCTTAATGTTAAAATAATCTTGTATTATTTAATGAATATGAATTTAGTTTTGTCGATTATGTTGGTAAAGTAAATTTCTCTACAGCAGACCACTATGTTAACTCAAACAGCTGACAACAACAACAGCAAAACTAAAATTTATATTTGAGGTTGTAGTTTGTTGTTGATTGTTCTGGAATGATAGCACTTATTGGTATATTAAGTGACGCCAAAACAATAATTTTCATGACTTTAAAGCCTTGATAGATTTCGTTACCCTGTAAGTTACATAAAGGAAAATCTTCAAAATGTCATCTGAAGTCATTGAAAATTTATTCTATGAAGACAAACTGCTGTCTAGGTCTATAATGGAAGGGGCCACATACTTATATGAAAATTCAATACTTTGTGATATTGTCTTAGTTATAGATGGCCAAAAAATTGAAGCTCACAGATCTGTTTTAGCTTCTGCATCCTTGTATTTCAGGTAGCCATACATGTTCATTATTTTATACAAACAAATTTATTTTTACACATGAACATAGAATTAAATATGTACATTATCTTGTCTTACAATGATAGAAAGTTAATCGTACTTCCTGGCGACAAAGACATACAGCGCTCTGCCGAGTTAGGTTAGGTTGGTTATTGATAGTATAAAATATTATTAACAAGTTAAAAATATCATATAAGATATAAAGAACCTAACTTAACTCTGCAGAGTCGGCAATATCCCGTATATTACGATGTAACGCAACATTGGCATCCGGATAATACCAAAGTACCAAGTTAACTATGCATTTTACTTTGGAAATCAAACACTTGAACACACATTATTGTCAACATTAGTTGGCTACACAAAAATGTATTATATAAATAAGTTTACATAATATGTACCCAAAAAATTAGAGCATTTTGTTTGTAACAAAGAAATATAGCAAGCATGTGTAGGAGTTTGAATTGGTTGAAAGATGTAGATATTAGCCCATTCATAATTATTTGCGCTGATTTTTCTTACTCTGTATTTTTTTATTCCCTGACTTTTTTCTGACATTTCTATTTCCATTTATGGATCAACATACTTGTGCGTCGTTTAAAAATAAATATTGTATGTAATTAATAATTAATTAATTGAATTGTTATTTTAAAAAATAATCAGGCCTATTAACAATTATTATTACATACCAAACAATAACAAAACTTATTCACAAAAACTCAAGTAATGAACTAATGTTTATTTAAATTATATAAAAAATGAATCAAATATTTAAGGCACTGTATTACAATGACTACCAAAAAAGTGGTGGAAGCCAGTTTTTTTTTGTAAAATGTAGCAAATGAGGGATTTCGTATTTTTAAAATTCTGTTCTTTCTAAGATCACAAGATCATTGTTCAGGTACCTTTTACAAGGTTGTCAACATACTGATCTTACTAAGTAACTTAACTTAGTAAGTAAACTTAATAAGTTAATAAACAAGTACAGTACTCTTTTACATAAGTATTAATGATTAAAAGTGCAAAATAAAATACCAAACGTTACTCATTACTGCTTGTTTTATAAATAGATGTTCACATTACAAACTTGTACCATGTCGTACCTAGGTATTAAAAATCAAATGTAATATTAACCACAAGTTTTTTTTATATTTTGGATTCTTTCAGGGGAATGTTTTGTGCTGGCTTGAAAGAAACGGGGCAGCGAGAAGTGAACATTTTTGATGTTGATTATAAAGCCATGGATGCTGTAATCAAGTTCTTCTACACCTCAACAATTACAGTAAGTTGTACCAATTAAATTATGCCTCAGCCGATAAAAGTGGTAAATTGTTTCTTACTATATCTACTATATTAGTTCTTTCTGGTCCTTGGAGAATATTCTGTGCATTGGCCGCCTTTGCCAGATGTTGGTCATATTCTTGTTTGCATTGCCAGCATGTATTTTGGCTATTGTATTTTTGATATATTATTTAATGTAAACAAATAAAATTATTGGAAAAACTGTTTATGTCTTGAAATGTATTTCACAGCGCAGTTTAAATTTGACAATATAACACCAAAGCTTGATAGCGCTTCAATTAGGTATTTGAGTTAAGAGTCAGTAGCCTCCAATTGTTAGTGAGAAAACAGATGGGCGTTAATAAATAAATTAGATCCCTACAGCAAGGAAAACAATTAACGCTTATATTTGAGAGTGCTATTTGTAAAATCAGAAATTGCACAGAATTTACGACGTGTTCTGTGCACTTTGCTTGATTTCTCTAGTAGTTTTCATTGTCACTATGGTATTTCAATATATATCAAGTAATAATTTTATACTCATATGTAGGTAACTCATATAATGTATGTCATATCCTTTGCTTTTTTTGGCAACTTGCTTATTAGAGAATATCAAATTTAAAATACGTTTTTAGGATAACCTTCAAGGCCTGTTTGACGTAATTGTAAAACTAGTACAATCGATTGTTGGAAATGAATCTGAAATAGGCTCTCTATTCCAGCTGACAGAAGACAATATATTCGATGTTGTACATGTCGCCAGCTTACTTGGGATATCGAGTTTACAAGCGGCATGTATAACATTTCTCCGACACAACATTACTGTTCGCAACTGTGTCAGCGTCTACACGTTGTGCCAAATGCATGGGTGAGATACGATCATAGTACAAACTTATACTTGGCATAGTACTTTGAATGTGTTTTTCCTCTTGTAAAAATAAATTACAGTAAACCCTCCAAACTTTTAGCAGGATTTCCAGTGGCGGCTCGCCTATAAGGACTCTCGGACGCCCCCTCCCCAAAGATTTGAAAAAGGAAAAAATAATTAAATACTTATTTAGTTATAACTATAGATACAACTAATCAAAATGTTTTAACAGTCGTATACAACAAAATTATAGGGGAAAACATACAAAAATAGCGCAAAAAGTTCGTATTTGTAGCTGTGGGGCGCTCGCCAGAACGTCCGAATCCATCACAATGCATTTATACGAAGAGAGGTAGTGGTGGGGGTTGCTGGTGCTATGACGCGTCTAAGAGTATCCCTTATGGAAGTCTTGGGACGGCATCCGCGCATGCGCAGAGTAACATTTGTGGTGAGTTGACAGTTGATTGCCATGCGTCGGTTGTCTTTTTGGTTTTGTGTGTAGCAGAGGTTATGTATGTGTTGATCTAACTGAGTAGTGTAGTTTCGGTACACAGTTAACAGTAAGTTAACTGTGTACCAAATACAAATCCTGCTTTGATTGAAATCATATTATAGAAGGATAATTACATTCTGATATTTACCAAGTTTAATAAAAATAAAACTGAAAGTATGTAAATTGAATGTTTCTTTTTTGAAAAATTATTCTTCAAATTTGCATTCCTTTGCTGGTTTTCACTCCTACTCTGCATCAACTATATATTCTATCAAATAAAAAATTAAATCGACGAACAAAATAAAAATTTGTTTTTTTTCTAAATGTTGTAATAATTAAGTGCACAGAGTAATATTTTGTGCAGTTACTTGGATGTGGCTCAAGAAGCAATCAAGCATGCCTGCAAAAGCTTTGGCCTGCTGATGGAATTGGAGGAGTTTTTGGATATGCCGTTGGAAATGCTCCAGTCATGCTTAGATAGCAAGATCGTGAATGTCTGTAGTGAAAACAGTCTTCTGAATGTAAGCGAAGTTGTCTAAAATGTTCTGGATGTTGATTCAGAAACCTTAGACTTTAGTTGACTATATTTTAATATTTTAATTTTAAATAATAAAAAAATTAATTTATTTAAATTTCCAAAATTTTAGTATCCAAGCCACATTTTATTTATCTAATTTTGATGTTTATTTTTGTTAGGTTAAGATTTTAAACAAGCTTGACAATGGCCAATGAGTTGAAACATGGCACTTAAAATTAAACTTTAAAAAAAAGGAATGGCCTACTATGTTTATAACTTCTTTAATGTTCATTATTAATAAAAGTAGCATTCATTTGTGAATACTGTATTGAAGTTGCACTAGTGTCATGTTCTTAAATAAGTGTTGTTTCACGTAACAATGATTTATTAATAATTGTTATTTCTTGCATTATTTTTGACCGGAGTCTTCTATATTTTTGTTCACATATATAAATGTGAATAAGTGAGTAGTTTGTTTATGAGTTGTTATGGTGTAAATGGGTGTAGCTAAGTTGAAATAGTTTCTTGTACATTTGCAGTAGTTTGTTCATACAGGTGTGCCTGCTCTTATCCCCCACTAAGTAATTGCAAAAAAAATCATTAATGTTGTAAGTAGATTAATTATTAATCCCCACCGATAAGTTTTTCAATCGTGGTGGGGTAGAATCCTGTATGAATTTGTACAAAATAAATAAATGTAATTGATGTTCAGTGAAAAAATAAAAGGTCCTAAGACAGATCCCTGCGGTACACCACGTACAACAGGTTTCCATTCAAAACATAGTTGAGTACATCTGCTAGTACTTTACGAGATATTATTGCCCCCATGCTGTTGTGTTGCAGAGGCTCTGTGTGTGGATCCGTCACGACCTGGAGGCAAGAGGTCGTCACCTCCCCGCACTCCTGGACCAATTGAACATCTACTCCTTGGACCTGGTGCAGGCCGAGAGTTCCCTGTACCAGTTGCCTACGCTGGAGGCGCAGACATACAAGTGGATGGACCGAGCCAGACATGTGAGGGAGCGGGGGCTCACGTTAACCAGCCGCAACAAGCAACGCTACTCCAAGGAGATGAAGGTTAGTGGCAGACACTCATCCTCATCCACACAGATAGTATTGTAATGGCCACTTCTGAAACAGATTTGGTCAAAAGTATCACTGTGTTTCAGAGACTACTTCATGTCCACCTGGACCTGGTCCTATCGCTTTGTCCTAGGCTTGTAAATAGACTCATATCTGGGAGCCGTAGCACAGAGCCCTCACTGAATATAGTCTGGCAATTAAAAAAGCTAAAATGAATTCTTTGAGAAAGTTTACGCAAGCTGTTAACGTTCTCAGCGTAGCAGCTAGACTGCAGTGCGTCTGCTTCCAAGCTCGTGGGCTTTCTAGACTCCCTAAGGCTACCAGGAGACCTACTTTCCTCTGGAGATAGTGAGAGTCTCAATTTTCTCCTTAAGAGACCCACTTTCCAGGCTTTTTGGTGGAGAGGGACACTGTCAAAACACTGCACAGCAGCGGTATAATATACAACGGTAAATATATACAAAAGTTGTTAAATTGGTGATCGATTTCGTCCAGTTACACAAAACATCATCAAGCCCAAGTGGAGACAGTCTCCAGACAGACCAAAGCTGAACTACATGGTGAGATGGTAGTGGTCGGGCCCTCTATGGGTTGTCCGCAGGGGGTGGGTTCAATAGGAAAAGGAACCTCAAGTACCTTTCCTAGCCCTTCTTAGTTAGAAGTTTAATTAAAAGCCTAATAAAAGTTCCTAGGAGTTACCTTGGAGTCTAAGCTGGCATGGAATGATAACCTAATTAACATAATGTACAAGGCCAGATGGGTGCTTATGACGTCCAGAAGGTTTGCATGGTCCATTTTGGGTAGTAAAGCCCCACATTTTATTGTGTCTGTACGAGGCAGTAGTGAGGCCGCAGTTTACGCAATCAACATACGTTTACGGTAAATATAGTGCAATTAAAGACAGTGTAATACCGTGGTGTCATTAGTCTGATGGACTAGCCAGAGGTCAGCTCATGAATATTTAGAAGTCTTCTGCCCCTATATAAATGAAAAATGTATGGCTCGTTAGTCTGATAGACAAAAACAAACCACAGTCATCGATAAACTAGAGAGTCTTCAAACCACAGTCATCGATAAACTAGAGAGTCTTCAAACCACAGTCATCGATAAACTAGAGTCTTCAAACCACAGTCATCGATAAACTAGAGAGTCTTCAAACCACAGTCATCGATAAACTAGAGAGTCTTCAAACCACAGTCATCGATAAACTAGAGAGTCTTCAAACCACAGTCATCGATAAACTAGAGAGTCTTCAAACCACAGTCATCGATAAACTAGAGAGTCTTCAAACCACAGTCATCGATAAACTAGAGAGTCTACAAACCACAGTCATCGATAAACTAGAGTCATCAAACCACAGTCATCGATAAACTAGAGTCTTCAAACCACAGTCATCGATAAACTACAATAGAGTCTTCAATCCATAGTCTTCGATAAACTAGAGAGTCTTCAAACCACAGTCATCGATAAACTAGAGAGTCTTCAAACCACAGTCATCGATAAACTACAGTAGAGAGTCTTCAATCCATAGTCATCGATAAACTAGAGAGTCTTCAAACCACAGTCATCGATAAACTAGAGAGTCTTCAAAGGTTCGGCAACCTACTAGCCACAGTAGCTTTTAGAAGTAGTTCATCTGCAACCCTCGAGGTTGCACTCAGGCTTCTTCCTCTAGACATCTATGTAAAAGCTAAGGCACGTAAATCAGCCCTCCGGCCTAGGTACAGAACTGATCACTGCTCTGTTGTGAACTTAACCACGCAAGGTCCAATGCTCAACATTATACTATATGTCATAAGCAAAGAGATTGTCTTCTTTTAACCCCTCTCGTTGAGTTCAGCCTAAGAGAGGTATAAGAAACAACTGAGGGGCTATACCAGAACAGGAAGTCTAGTGTGATACACAGACGGCTCTCTCTTGGAGGGAAGGGCAGGCTTATGGGGTGTTTAGTAACTCCCTTAAAACCACGCCTCAAGCCTGTCTGGGGCAATAGTGTGCCATGATTTTGGCGGTGATATGTGGCATCCTGCAGGTGCCAAACTTGCGCTGGCCAAACGCTATCATGACCAACCCATTATGGTTGGTCCCCAAGATATGCCATTGACTGAAGGGCTATTGAATCGGCTTACCCATCTAGCGCACACAGGGAACACAATAAGCCACAAGGTCAACATGTTGGGACCCTTCATGATCAAATGAAAAAAGTTGTCTTAGGCCTTGTAACTGACCACTTTCCTTAAGGGACATTTTAAAATGTTTTTAGATATTGAAATATGTGTATACAGAAGCCATCATCATAAATGTTTAACAAGGATGATCAATGTACAATGAAAGGAAGGAAGCTCTAGGTAGCCAGTAAGGCTTTTGAGATATAATAGAGCTACCAGGAAACAAGACATTCGATACTGAGAAAGGTTGGAAATTGATATTTTGCAGTTTAAGAAATATTAAACCTAAATATCAAATCAAATGAAATCTTGAGCTTGGGGGATTAAAATCTTCTGGTTTTATACTATGAGATAAAAATATTGTTAAAAGGAGGAAAATAATTTGTATCCAAACCCCGGTTTTGTTAATACCTAATATCCCCGCCACAGCAGACTTGCGTACTCAACGAATTTCCAAATCAATAATATATAACAAGTTTTATTAAAATCCGTCCATAAACATGAAAATTATTTGCCTATTCTCCATCAGATCAACTTGGGAAAGAGTATACAGGTTAGCTGCTGTGACGAACACTGAAAGTAGTCATTTCTACCATAAATAATTTTTATTTTGAATATTTATACCAACTTTCATCAATATCTGTCCATAAATAAAGGAGTTTGCCTATTCCCTATATGATTATATGGGAAAAGAGTATGCAGGTTTGCTGCCATGATAAACACATAAACTATGATTTTTAAGCATAAATGGATGAACCTCAACCACATGAAGGTAAATACCAAGTTTAATAAAATAAACGGTACCAGTGAACTGACACATACTTTCTCCCTTAAGTAAATTAAAAAAGACAATCTGTAATAAAAATATCATGTTCTACAATGTTAATCTAAATATCATTTAATAATTTATTGTTTCAAAAATAATCATCCAATTTCTAAAAATAAAAACACGAGAGACAAAGTTAAATTAATTGTTCAAATTGTATGGGGGGACAACCCCCCCCCCCCCGTAACACCAAGCTTTTTTGAGCTGGTTTTGTTCGGTGATTTGACCTTACGCTTCATACCAAGTTTCATGGAAAACGGTTGGAAAGTAAGGAAGAAATTGATTTTTTTTATATTCTCCATAAGAATAACATTGGGCGCTTTCAGACAACGTACTGCGTTTATCGTGGACAGTAAATTTAACTTTTCTCTGGAACCGTTAGTCGTAGACAAATAATTCAAAATACTAATTTGTTTAGTTTTTTAAGCTGGTTTTAATGGTGCCAGTCAAGTTATACTTTACTTTTATTGTTTTCTCTGAAAATTTAAAAATTTGATTTTTTAGACATTTAAAAGCCCATAACTTTTGAACCGTCATTTTTACAGATATGCGGGTGGTGTCAAATTATTTAGTACTCTGTACACTATAAACTATCAAATTTTAATCAAAATCGTTAGAGCCGTTTTTGAGAAATTTGGATTTTTCACGTTTTTTAAGGGTTTTTAGGGGTGAACTACCCTTAAAAATCAAAAATTCAAAAAAATGAAAAAAACGCCTGGAGATACCGTGAATATATACATACATGCCGAATTTCATCTAAATCGGACCAACGGGGTAGGCTGTGGCACTGTACACATCCAGACACACACACACACACACACACGGACGGACAGACATCACGTCAAAACCCACTTTTTTGGATTCAGGGGACCCCAAAACGGATATATCCACCCTCAACTCAAATTCGAAAATTTTGACGAAAACAATACTTTCTCCATATACTACGTATAAGGGGAGAAAGTAAAAATATTGATTGATACAGGAAATATTAATTTTTTCTTATCCTCCATAAAATTATCATTGGAGCCCCAAATACAACGTACTGTGTTTAGATTTTTTCATATCTCGGTAACCGTTAGAGATAGAGAATCCTCCTTATCCTCCTTTCCATTGGCCTCTGGACACCTAGACAATAAAATAACATGGTTTCAGGCTTAAGTCTTGCCATGAGACCTACAATAATAACTTCTTCCCCATGGGAAATTCGCTAAAAACGACCTGCTGTTAGGAAGTATCAAGCATTGGGCTCAATAATAGCCCAATGAATAAATGGTAACTGGGCCCAGATTCCCCTTACAAGATTCGATCCAGTGACCTTCAGTTTTGAAGGCAGGCACTATGACCACTCAGCCACCCAGCCAGTATTTATAAAAAATCCCTTCTTAATTCTACATCCATTGGTGAAGATAAAAAAAAGATTTGTGAATAAAACAATCAAAATAGTATGTATAATCAGTCGTTTATTTTAATAAACCTTAAAAAAATTATCAACAGTCCAGTAAAAAAACACCTTATGTATATCTTATTCTACCAGTCTATAAAAACAAATTTTAAAATCTTAGGTGAGTTAGAAAGTTAGTCTTCGTAAACCCTGGAAGGCCATATATCCTGTGACCCCTAATCCAACAGCGAAAGCAATGGCTCTAGAAGGCTGTGGCAAGGGAATTACTGCGTAAGTGATCGTGTGGAGGATACGGGCGGCGGTAAAAATACGGATCAGGTTGATGGCTAACGCAGGGATTGGGTCCGTTGCGATGTAGACGAGTGCAACCATCAGGAACACAGGAATGTTCTCCAGGTCATTTAGATGAGCTCTGGAACACATTTAAAATATTTATTATAATAGAGATTAGAATTCTCAAAACATAGTCTAGTCATGAGTGTAAGTTTCATTGGGTTGCTCGCCCACCCCAGTTGTAAAGTAAATTTACCATACATTCTGGACCATTTTCTCTTGAAGCATACTCATCAACTTACTATTTAAAATAGTACCTTATCAACGTCAAGTTGATTTTTCGTCGTCATGGAGTTTGTCTTGCCAAACATTCTGCCCTTACTGTAAAGTTGCATCCTCAGTTGCCGTGTCAAAGGGTTAATGGAAGACCCAAATGGGTTAAAGGAAGGGGTCAATGTTTTCCGATGTTACTATCTACATTGATATAGTACGAGTAGCATATGTACATTTCGTTTGAGCGCAAGAAAGATGAATTTAATGTTGTTGTATTTAAGTTACTTGTTATGCTAACAACACATATACTTTTTACATACAGTATACCCTAATATGTGACTATTAATCTTTTTAATATGATAGATCAAGAAAAAATTAGGTCCCAAGTTAAATGATTGTATTGTTATTTTATATTAATATTTTCACTATAAATTGTTAAAGAAAAGCTTACCTTGTTTTGTTTTTCAATGACAGTTATATATTTTTTAACCTTTAAATACTTATTTTAAGTCATTTCAAAATGTATAAGTGCATAGGGAATTGTAACCATTTGGGTTAAAAACTGGTATAGGGGTCACTCAGACTGCGTTTTACAATACTATAATAGGTACATTACTATGATGTATTAATGTACTACAGTGCAACGCGGTTATGGCGGCCTCGGCCATAACGTCAACTCGGATATAACGTCATTTATTTTTAGGTCCCGCCAAACTATATGTATTTACATAGGGAAAAAACCTCAGATATATCGTCAGTAAATTCTCAAACCTCGTATATAACGTCAAGAAAATCGGGCCGTGATGAAGGCAACATATAGCTAAATAGAGAAAGTTCGGTCAGTGGTGCAACGTGAGGGCTGCGGCTATTGTTTAGCTACATTCTATTTTTAGAAACGGTATTTAATTGCTGTCTTACCGCTAACCACCCCAACCCCCTACCCTATATCCGCTGTCACCGGTCATCAAGGTCAGTGTCAATGACTCACGTCGCATGAAAGCACTGTGATGCCGATCGTACGTACCTACAGTTCGTGCAGATATCGTTAGTTCAGTGTATGTCTTTTACAGTTTGTTTTTCGCTATTTTAATTTACGAATACAGTATTGAAAAATAATGGCAAGTGTTAGGAGAAAGGTTTTGCTGAAGAAAAGGTTTGAGTTATAAGAGCGTGTGAGGAGGGACGTAAGATAGCAGACATGTGTTCGGGCTTGTTTTTTAAAATCGAACCAACAGTTGAATTCACCAAGCCGAACTTCATTGCAATATTTTCAAATTCGATTTTTTATATAGTAGAGTAGTTCAGTCAGTCATAAACATAAACTTACGGTGTATTTCAAATTACCTTCATTAAATGTCTTAATTTCATGTAAAAAATGTGTTTCCCTATTTTTCCTCAGTTTTAAATTAAAATTATGTAACCTCTTTTATAGCGTCACTCTGATATAGCGTCATTAATTGTGTGGTCCCTTCAATGACGTTATAACCAAGTTCCACTGTATAATATTTTATTCATAACATCTTATATTTTCAAATTATATACACCTATTATGGTATTTCTGTCTTTCAGTTCTAGATTAAAATATGTTCCTACCTTCTCACTCTTTCTACATCAGGATCATCAAATTTTACTTTGGCTTTTTTTGGTTGAAAAGCAGCATCTTCTGGATTAGCGAAAACCTGAAAAAATATTCATAATTATTCATGACGAATATAATATTTTGATAGGAAAACATTTTTGTAATTCTTTATTGTTTTGGTAAAAAATTGAGAAATATGAAATTAATTTCTTAACCCTTTGCGCTGTTTGACGATTTGCCAAATCTGTCCGCTCGCTCTCTTATCCAGCATATCTGGCTACCTGTAATTTTCCGTGCAGCTCATCTAAACAAATGCACAAGCCAAGCCTTTAGCTCTAATATCCAGTATAACTGGCTATACACTATTTTCCCGGAATGCTCTCATATCCAGTATTACTGGATACATATGTCCAAGATTTCAGTTGTGTAAAAAAATGAACTGTGGATTAAAGACTGCAGGTATCATAACCTAATCTAAACAAATTTAATTAATATTTATTGACCTTTTTTCTTCTCTCACAAAACTAAAATTGAAATACAACATGCATCTTGACTTGTGCTGCAACAGGTTTAAGAGGCGAAGCAAATTGTAAACATTAAATTCCTTGTGTTGTGAGCCACACCCAAGATTTCCCATAAGAATACCAACTAAAAATTAAAACCTCATTTTGTAGGAAAAGCGAAGAGGAAATTATTGGTGGAGAGAAACTTACTTTTGACAAACTTTGTTTTATAATCGAGCAGATATTTTTAAGTGTATAAGACACAATGATCCTGAAACATTATTTAGTGACTAACCTCACATTGTTTTTACTGATAGGATGGTTACTAATTAATTTTCCATATAAAAATGTGTAATTGATGAGAATGACTGTAGAAATTATATCAAAAAATAATTTAAAATGTTAGTCAGTTAAAATAAAAATCGTTAAATATTAGTGCAGCTACTCTCTATTAATTTTTAATATTTTTTGTTTTTATCTGCTATTAACACTGGTCTTAGATAACCTTGACTTTAGAACTTGAAAGTTGATCAAGAAGAGTTTATCATCACATCAGTATATATCTCTTTAACTGTTCCTTCACAAACCTCACTTTCTAGAAGAGGATCAATATTTAAATACAAAAATAATTTAACCTATTAATTAATTAACCCTTTGTACACGTTTAGTTATATAGGGATTTATGGAGAACATTTATTGTTATTACAATTTTCAATTCTCTTCAATTCTGATTAATTATATTGAAGCTGTATCTAACAGATTTTTTACTATTTGATTATGCTGCAACTAAACAACATTTATTTAAGAACATTTATTGTTATTGCAATTTTCAATTCTCTTGAAATTCAAATTTCTTGCAAGTGTGACCTCAGAAAAAATTATGAGGTAATTTTAATATGTGTGATTAATTATATTGAAGCTGTATCTATAACTCTTTTACTGTTTGATTAAGCTGCAATTTGAAATGATATACACCTAAAAGTTTATATGGGTCCAACTAACTATAAAAGGTTTAAAAAATACTGTCTACTGAATATTAAAACTTAATAATAAAACAATCGTAACTCTAGCTAGGTATCCTTAATATAAATTAAAAACTAAAACATCCATTACACTCACCAGTTTTCTAAACCGCTGTTTTGCTGTCAGGAGACTCATTGAAAGCATTTTCACGCCTAAAACGCATGTGTAGAAGAGATACGCCGAAAATACGGGATTTTCAAGGGTTAAAAGCTTTTCAGGCGCGACCATCGTAGTCTAACAAACAAACAGACAGTTGAGAATGGCCGCTTCTAATAATTGGACTCGACAAATATAGCTGTAAAGTGTTTCGAAGGAGAGCTAACGGCAGTTCGAACCCGTACAGTTGAAAGTCTAATACCCGAGCCCGAATTGTTGTGGTCTGTGGAGATGGAGATGGAGAATGCCGAGTCATTAGGCCAGTGTCGGGCCGAGAGTAGAATGTTGTCAGTGCAGTCACAGTGTTATCACTCGCAAGAGAAAAAATCCCACATCTGGCGATAAACTTACCTCCCAAAATAACATTTAAGGTTTATCAAATTATTTTAAGTAAGAATTTGGAATTGCTGTATTTACAATGAAATTCCGAAACCAGATAGATTTTCACCTCCATTTCCGGTTATATCGCTATATTTCTATTCTTGTACGGTAATCAGTGTGACCATCCAAACAAAGTAAAAATCCCAATTTTCGACGAAAACAATTTATCGTACGACAAAAGTTACTGAATCATTGTGTTATATCACAAATGAAAGACAAAGAATAATATCCGATAACTATTACAGAAGATTTCGTTTTGCTGTTTTCGTGAGGTAAAAATGTCCTTGGTAGTGATGAATAATAATTCTGAAGTCTACGTTGTCTGTAGAGGTAAACACTGTTACGTAACAAGTGACAAACAATTAAATTATCGTTTTTAAAATTTAATAATTATTTCAGCTGTTATTTGCAATGGTATTCAGCGGCTGTAATTGGTAGAACCGGTTGGTTACGTAATAAACGTGATCAGTGGACTGACACATTATATCTCCCTTAAGTAAATTTAAAAATGAGAATTATAGTAAAATTATAGTAGATTTATAGTAAATTGTTTTAAGTTTATATAAAAATCATTTAATAATTTGTTGCTTAAAAAATAATCATCCAACATCTGAAAATACGGTAACGAGAAAGAAAGTTAATTTAATTGTTAGAATTTTATGGGGGAGCGGAACCCCCCCCTTGGTAATACCAAGCTTTTTTGAGTGGTTTTGATGGTTGATATGACCTTACGCTGCATACTAAGTTTCGTGTAAAATGGTTTGGAAATAAGTCAGAAATTTATTTTTTAATATCCTCCATTTAAAATAACATTGGGCGCTCTCAGACAATGTACTGTGTTTACCACAGACAGTAAATTTAAATTTTCTTCTCTGGTACCCTTTAGTCATAGGCAAATAATTCAAAATTTTAATTTATTTAGTTTTAATGGTGTTACAGTAGTCAAATTATTCTTTACCTTTACTTTTTTCATGGAAAACTTAAAATTGTTTTTTTACCCCCATAAATTTTGAACTGTCATTTTTACAGACATACAGATTGTGTCATATTATTTAGTACTCTATGCACTATGAATTATAAAATGTTAATCAAAATCATTAAAGTTTTGAGAATTTTTTTCACTTTTTTAAGGGGTTTTAGGGGTGAACTACCCGTAAAAATATAAAAAAATTAAGCAAATGGTGGCTCTTTACACATACACATACGGACGGACAGACATCAAGTTGAAAACCACGTTTTTTATTCAGGGGACCCTAAAATGGATATAACTACTCAACTCAAATTTGAAAATTTTAACGAAAACAATACTTTCTGCATATAGTGGGAGAAAATATGAACGTCACTTTAGTATAAGTGGGATAAAGTAAAAATGTATACGAATCTACCTAATCTAATTTGACAAAACTTTTGATTCTTGATCATTTTAAAAGCAATTAACCCTTTTCAATTTATTAAAATATCTTGAAGTGTCAGTATCTTTAGTCTTGGGGTGATTGGCGGTGAATTAGACATAAAACACTACCATACACGAAAAACTCAAAACCCTGAAATTCTGTACTTACAAACTACAAACTCTGCAAAGAATTAACCCCAAATGACTGGGCTTCCTGAAAAGGGATTACAGGGATAGTAAAAAAAAAAATAGAAAATTTTTTTCCCCACACCAGGCTATTTTTCACTTATCAAATAAAGTTAATGAACAAAATGTAGGAATATGGAAACTCAGAACCCCATTTTTATCAGTTGCGTTTCAAGAACAATGATACATTAAACGATTGGTTTGGGTTGTTTCACGATTGTTGTGTTTCTTTTTATGAAATGGTAATCTTTTTAAAGAAAACACCATCACTGGAAAAGTTTACAGTGGCATATTGTTTAATTTTGCTCTTCCCTTAGAAGAGAATTTGCAAATGATTAAAATCACATTGAAGTTAGATAAACTCGTAATCATGTCACAAAACTTGAGGCAATTTCCTAGATTGCAATTACTGTTTCATATAGTTACAAGTGTAAAAATAAAGACTTAACAATTGTTTCCAGTTGGAAAGATTTTTTTAATGAACACCACCATATTATTCTTTTCCAATAAAGTGCAACATCTATGCAAAGTACTGTACAGCTAAATTGTGTACCATTTACACTAATACCTCTGGTGTTGTGAAGGTGGTACTCTCATGCGGGGGTCTAACGGGTGGAGCGTCCATAGCCAACGTGGAGGCCTTGGCGGTGGCCGACTCTATGTGGCGATGCATGGTGCCTCACGCTGGACAGGTATCGTTGTTCCAGGTATATGTGGAAGTGCTTTGTCCATTCATTAGCCATGAGCTCGTTTCTGTTAACGAGATTTCAAATCACTGCAGGATTCAGTTTTTTTGTTAGTGTTTCTGAAATACCGACACTTGATTGTTGCCACTAACTCCTGTCAGATTGTGAGCCTTTGGCTGGTCTTCCTAACTAATCTCGCTATGATACCTCGCTTCTCATTAATTCAACCACAGGCCCTAAACCCATTCATTCATTCATTCTAAGGGGCGGATTAATCCTAAGCCACTTCAGCCGTGACGGCTTTTAGTGCACTCCTAAAAACTTCTTTCATAGAAAATCAGGAATCTTCCAAATGAAGAGTCCTGGAAAACTGCAACAAGCTCATCGGGAGGCAGAAAACTACCCCTTTTTAAATTGTCTAGAGATAGGGTATGATATAATTTATACATTATTTGCTTTTTTTCACCAAAGGTGATGTCGTGGTCTGTATAACTAGATCCACCCTGATCTCTATATTTTTATATTAGATATTTTAGTTTGGTAAACCATTACGATGTAACTAGTAATTTAATAACGTGATTCACTTGCAGGCTCACGGATTCAGAGTGGTGCCACCCCTCAAAACTGCCAGGATCTATCCAGCCTCCACCTACACCGATGACTATGTCTACATGATCGGTTAGTTCTTGTCAAACACTGATTTTGTTTATCCTCTCAGTTAGAATGAGATCATTGGTGTGTTTGTTTTTAAGTAGTAAGTCAGTAAAGTCGTCTCCCTCTACTCTGGCTCGGATGGTTCGGATGTCGGATGGTTCGAACTACTTCTTGGAAAAGAGTCAACAGCTCGCGGTCGCATTTCTCATGACATAAATCGATTTGTTTGTTTCCGGTCTAAATACAAATAAATAACATCACAAAACTCAGTTCAGTTTACAATTGGGTTCGATACAGATCTTCAGTGAAGCGGTAAATGGCAACTTTGGTGAGGGAAACTCATGCGAATTGGAGGGCAGCACTGGAACTGGACAACGTTGCCGTTTGCTCTACACTGTTGCGGTTAGTTTCTATACGTCGAGTAATAGATCAGCTATGGTTGTAATGTTTATGAGGAAATGGCGTGATTATGCGTTCAAGAAAACAGTTTAAGCAAAAAAGTAGAAGAAAATAGTAGATTTTAGCGAATTTCCCATAGGGAAGAAGCTATTACCGTAGGTCTCATGGCGAGACTTAAGCCCGGGACCATGTTATTTTTTCTTCTTTAGGTGCCCAGAGTCCAAAAACAATAGTCGTTAAAATTTTTATAAATATATGTATATATATATATATGTGTGTGTGTGTCTGTGAACACGATAACTCTCGTAAATACAATAAAATACAATACAATACAAATATGCTTTATTTTCAAAATACATCAAGTATTGAAATGGCGTCAGCTGGATGGTTAAAAAAAAAATGTTTATCGTCTTCTTTCCATGAACTCAGTCAATGTATAGAATGGATTGTTGATCAGCCATTCTGTTAGAGCAGTCTTCATTCTTCTCCCGGTGTGGCATCTCAGTTCTTCTGGGAGTAGGTTGTGCAGCTTCATGCCCATGTAGGATGGTTTCTTTTCATATTGGGTGAGATGGTGAGCTGGGAGACAGTATCTTGTACCATGTCGAGTATTGTATCCATGGAACTGTCTATTTTGTGTAAATGTTTTCCCATTGGCATACAGGATGACTTCTTTTATATAGAGATTTATTAATGTCATAATCTTCAGAGTCTTGAAAGCTTCTCTACAACTTTCTCTGAAATTTAGCTCAGCTAAAGCTCTTACAGCCCTCTTTTGCAGTATAAAAACTCTCTGAAGATTTCTTGCCAAAGTTCCTCCCCAAACAATGAGGCCATACCTGAGATGTGTTTCAAACAGAGAATGGTAGGCTATTTTTGCAGTAGAAAGGTTGCTAATGGATTTTGTACGTTTAATCACATAAAGTGATGAATTGAGTTTAGGAAGGAGGTTATTTATATGCTGTGACCAGGTAAGACCTTCATCTACTAGGATTCCTAGATACTTAGCCTGGGTATTTCCTTCTACATGAGGTATTGTTGGTACATCTTCACATCTTCTCCCATAAGCCAGTTGGCTTGTTTTCCCTGGATTTACCACCAAGTCGTTAGAGTGGCAATATTGGTATGCCATGTTCAGTGCTGTGAAAGATTTTACATCTAGATCATTGTTTCCGCTTAAAAGCAAGGTGATGTCATCAGCATACATCGATAGCATACAAGAGTTTCCCAGGTATTCCCAGGTTTCCGGTAAAAATAGTCCGATCGCGACCAAATTTGGTAGAGACGTGTATTCCTACAAATGCTCGGACGAGTTCGTAAACCAGACATATCGGTCAATGGTAACGGGTAGTTTGGGGGAGTTTTGTACCCCAAAATGGGGTTTTTTGCGTTTTTCACATGTAATTTTTAAAAATTTCTAATTTTATATTTCACCATTGGAATCAGCTTAAAAAACTACACAATTAAGTTCCTCTAAGTTTTTCTCTATCTTCAACGGTTACCGAGATATTAAAAAATCTAAACACAGTACGTTGTATTGTGGGGCTCCAATGTTAATCTTATGGAGGATAGGGAAAAATTAATATTTCCCATGTTAATCAATATTTTTTGATAAAACTTGATATTTAGCTTTATGTGGTTGAGATCTATCCATTTATGCTTAAAAATCATAGTTTATGTGTTTTTCATGGCAGCAAACCTGCATACTCTTTTCCCATATTAATCATTTAGGGAATAGGAAAACTCCTTTATTTATGGACAGATGTTGATGAAAGTTGGTATAAATGTTAAGATATAAATTATTCATGGTAGAAATGACTTCTTTCAGTGTTCCTCACAGCAGCTAACCTGCCCACTCTTTCCTATGATAATCTTATGGAGAATAGACAAATAATTCTTATGTTTTTGGACTTATTTTTATAAAACTTGTCATATATTAAATTATTGATTTGGAAATTCGCTGAGTACGCAGGTCTGCTGCGACGGGGGTATTTAGAAATACTAGTTGATTTAGGGGTATAACTAGGGAATGGATATTCTGTGCCTAGAATTAAAAAATGAATCTGCTAAATCTTTTCACACACAGAACTATTGTCAGTTGTACCTTAACTTAATACAATTTTAATTTAATTTAAGTAAAATAAAATGTTGACGAAAGTTCCATAGAGAGGAAGCTATTGCCGGTTGGTCACACTTAAAACAGATAATATAATAATTATTTTTGAGATTCATAGAGACAGAAATCAGTGTGTGGACAAAAACTCTTATTTGACCAATTTGAATCAACTAAAAAAACAAATAATTTAGTTGTTTTAATCCTTTCTTTATGTGAAACATAGAAACTGGTAAACAAAGTTTATTGTCATTTGGAGTTCCTATGGTAATCTTATGGGAAATGATTAAAGTTGATGTCTTTATTATTTGAAATATTGTGATCAAACTTGCTGTACAGCTTCATACAGTTTAGATCTAATAATGTATGCTAAGCAAAACAAAAGCTTGTTTGTTCCTTGAGACCACAAACCTAGATATTTGTTCATTATTTCGTTATTTGTTCTTATGAAAGATAAGTATATTGATATAAATTCCTTCTTAAACTATAATTAAGCTTGAATCCTCACAATTAGTTCATTAACCCTTCAAGGTGATTCGACGAGAGTTCCAAGTTACGCAACAAATGGCACTCCTGTGGTGTGACGTGAGTTTCACGTCTTCACGCAACCCATCAGCTGGCGCATTCTAGTGCACTTTTCTTGAATCGGGACTATGTGGAGAATAATTGTTTATTAGTTTCTCTACATTTTCCAACCAATTTTGATCAGCTGTGAGTGCGACGGAGACACATTGTTTACAAGCACAGCTATTTTGTCGCGTCGACTTGGTTTTCAAATGTCCTGTTTACCGTAGTTTTTTGCGTATATTTTTAATTTCATTTGCAAACTGACTTCAAATTCTAAGCTTTTACCTAGATAGTTAAGTGTTTATTGTGTCTGTCTTTTTGTTTAAATATGTTAATTAGTGAAGTGTTTTTGAGAGACACTTTTGTGTTGAAGTGTAACATTAGTGAGCCAGTTTACTGTAACTGAAATTGGGTGACTAGTTTTTAGACTATTATTTCTTATTTCAATAGTTTTTATAATGGTTAGATCTAGTGAAATAGAGCGTTGGTTAGACCTAGATGATGTAGGGTTATTATCAGATGAGAGTGAGGAGGAGGAAGTGGACATATCCCACGCTCTGTGAAAAACTACCGTAGCAGGGTCCAGCAGCCTTGAAAAAACAACCACCTTGAAGGGTTAACGGGTTAAGGGTTGAAGGTTAAATACATATAATATGCAGGTGAGATGCTACAGGGTATCCACTTTTAATTTAGAATTTTGATTGTCATTCAGACATTGAGTGTCATGAGCTGTTTTGGTCAGTTCTTGTTTGATTTAAGGATTTTACCTCACCACCAGAAAATAATTTATTTGACTGTCTATAATGTACTTTTAGGTGGGCGAAACGACAATGGTCCAATGTCATCGGTTGAACGTTACTCTGTAGAGGCCAATGAGTGGGATGAGATGCCTTCTCTGCCCGAGCCCCTGGAGGGTGCTGCTGCCACGTCTTGCAACGGCAGTATATACGTGTCCGGTGGCTTCAACAACAGTTCCGGTATTACCAACAAGGCATGGGTGAGGAATAAGTTACCGGTTAGCTCTTTTTACCAAATTTACCATAGGGAAGGAGCTATTAATTAGCGTATGTATCATAGCAAGACCTAAGTCTGAATTCCTCTATGCTCCTGTCAGGTATTGGAGGTTGGCTGCAAGACGTGGCGAGCGCTGCCTTCGATGTTACACAGCCGCAGTCATCACGGCCTCGTGGCGGTGAACGGCTACATCTACGCTCTAGCAGGCGCAGGT
Source organism: Nephotettix cincticeps (assembly GCA_023375725.1). Lineage (NCBI taxonomy): Eukaryota > Metazoa > Arthropoda > Insecta > Hemiptera > Cicadellidae > Nephotettix > Nephotettix cincticeps. Next base: position 33,947,403 of record CM041787.1, on the reverse strand, counting down.
AATATGTAGTAGTAACATCTAAGTCAACTTCTCATCTTTTTCTTCATCGATGAGGCCTATTGCACTATAATGCTTTTAGTATAGATAGACATAAAACAAGTAGCTGTGTTTGCTTCTTGAAGAAATGAATTACACTTCACTGGCACTGTGACCTGGAGCGCCTGTGTGTTAGAACAGACGATGAGAAACCAATCAGCCGATTAGGAAATTTTTTCTCACTCATCTCAGTTACTGACATATGGAAACATATGGACATATGGAAACTGGCAAACATCGTACGTTGTCATTTGGAGCTCCAATGATAATAATCGTGTTTAACTTTTTAGGGCAACACTCACCGTTATTTTGTCAGTGCAGATCTAGTCGTCAGGGATAAAAACACACAACGCACAAATAATACAAAAACATATACTAGACCACCGCACCGAATCAATGTCTTCATTTCGCGGACTAGGTGGCTGAAGACCAAAAAACGTCCTGCATTAAAAAAGCAGATTTTTTTTTGTATCCGCGAAATGTCAACGTCAATTCAGTGCTGAGGTCTAGTATATATTTTAGGGTTATGCGTATGTTATGTGTATGTTTATATATAAATCACTAACAACTATATCTGCACTGAAAAAAATAATGGTGAGTGTTGCCGTAAAAAGTTAAACACCATTATCAATTAATTATTACCTCACTGAAAAAAACCATCATTCAGAAACAATCTTGTGGGTCATCCGCAAATAAAGACGAAATAGAGCCAAACATAAAATTAGCATGGAGATTAATATTTGGAAATATTACTATAGTTAGCAATTCACCTCATAAATTTTGCATCTGCCCTAAGTGGAAAATGCTATAAGTCAGGGTGTGTCTAAAAAATATTCTCTGTTTTACAGGTGAAGACGGGTCAGTCCATTCCAATGTAGAACGGATGTCCATTCATTCACAACAATGGCAGAGGTTGGTATATTTTTTTACAAATTGTAAGTTCATGAGTTTATTTGTATATACTGTAGAACGTTCCATATCCGAACATGATAGGACTCGGCCAAATTGTCAGAATGGCCAAAACTCTCATTATCATCTGAGCTGAAACCCTGTTTCAGCTCAGAAATGTCAGTCAGAATGGCCAAAAACTTTAATATCAGGAGGAGAAAATAAAACACATTACTTAGGAAGAAAATCAGCGCTACAGTTTGGTAAAACAACATTATTGTACCTATAATGAATTATCGAAACATCAAATTATGTATAGTAAATGAAAAGTTACAACATTTATAGGAAGTGTTCTCTAAAAATAGAAAATTCCTCTACGTTTCAACAGGCTCGGCATCATTGGAAGCTTGGGAATCACAAATAGACAGTCAGACTCTAGGTTGTATATTGGATGGAGTCAGTTATCGGGAGGTTATACTGTAGTTTTATGATTATTTTTCATCTGAAATTATGATGTGTAGGTTAAAAATTATTTTGGTTCATCCAATCTTATTTTTTTGCTTTATTTCTAATATGTAATTGAATTATGAACAAACTATTCATGTATCTAAAGTGTCAACATGTGTTTCATGTATCTAAAGTGTAGTGTGTATTCACAGTATTGTAACAGAAACTATCAGTGTATGATAATATTCCTTTGTCGCAGGCTGGAACCCTTGCAGTTCCCCAGGTCTAATTTCAGCTCTGTCGTGGTAGATAGCTCAATATACATCATGGGCGGACTGGACTCCGACAAACAAGTCCTACGCTCCGTTCAAGTGTGAGTGGACAAAGTAAAGTGTTTATATTCGCTATTGAGAAAGTTGAATCGTTTGGATTGGGAACATCCAGAACGGTTTGGTTGTCTAGATTATCCAAGTGAAGAATTCAGAATTCCAGGAGTTTCTCCAGGTATTCAGAAGTATGTGATTAATTAACTTGTCACTACAGAAACTTAAGATTAGATTTACTTTTTGTCAATATCTTTAATCATGTTAGGTACTCATTCACATTTCAGTTGGTTTTATATAATAAATTAAAATTAAAAATTTTAATTCACATTATTGTTCAATGAATGTTTTATTTTGAATGATGAATGTCTTCACATTACACAACTATTTCAGTTTGAATAAAAACTTACGTACGATTAACCCTTTTTGAATGTCACTGTAAATTATTGGTTGTTTTGCCTTAGTGTTAAAAATTTTGTTGACGTATATTCAAGAATCTAAAATTCTTTGCTCCAGACTTAATTTTTTTAAAGAGATACTTTAAAATTATTTTTGTTATTGCTTGTGACAGAATTATATTTTCTACAATTAAAAATAAAATAGTTTTACTATGAAAAAATTTCAAATCAAAAAAAGGATAGTCCTAGTTTGAAAAAATTATAAATTTTTTAGATTGATTGAATAATATTTTAATCATTGGTAAAATGGTAACAAAGTATTGTAACCATTTTATCGATTTTATTATTATCTATGAGGGTATAACAAAGTTTAAAAAAAGAAGAAATAATGTATAATATTTTATTTGATCCAAATACTCATCAACAAAATTACAACAATAATATAATAATATAATATTATAATATTTATCCTTCTGGCAGGTATGACACCTTGAACCATGAGTGGGCGGCGGACACTCCTCTGTCCGTGGGACGCCACAGTCACGGGGCCACTGTAGTTGAGGGCAGGATCTTCATCGCAGCAGGCAGCGATGGGATTCATCAGGTACGGCTGGAGATTTCTCCAAAGTAGAATTTACTGTTGGTATACTCAAGGCTAATCATCAGGATATTTTAACCCTTCATCGGTTTAAAAAAAAACAGACGATTTGATTGTAAAACACAAACGTTGACTCACAAAGTTTTTTTCTGGGTATTGAAATAATAGAAAAGCAGTGTAGTTTTATAAATGTATTGTAAAAAGGTTGTACGAAAATGTTACGTAGTTAATATTAAGAAATTTAAAAACATGGAAATAAGAAAACACGGAACTAAACTACGATTGGTGACACTGACACATAGTAGTCGTGTCGGTTCTACGTGAATATTACTGAATATTTGGGGAGGTATGGAGTGTTTGGAAAGCGAAAAGAGGTTGATCCGGTTCCTAAAAAGAGGCATATTTGATAAAACAAAATGTATTTTTCGAAGAAATACATTTTTTATATTCAGTTTTTTTTATAGCCTACTCTATACTAACATATTCATCTAATTTTTTGTTTCAGTTGTTACATGTAACACTTCAGTGACTTTTTCAAACCTATTTTTCTGCACAAATATAGCTGCATTTCAGGACACAGTGAACAAATCACAGTCACTGAGACCGAAATAGTGATACGAAGAAGAATGAAATACTACATCCTTTTCGTAGTGAATTCTGATGACCTTAACTGGCCCAAAACATGGTAAAACTTAAAAATTTGGTGATTTGCCACCCGCACAAGCTGGTGAAGGCTAAGGAAAACATAATTTTTTCAAATTAATTTAACTGTAAACTACAGTTCAACCAATCGGATTATGTTTCAGCTGGCGACCTGCGAAGTGTTCAACCCCCACACCCACCTGTGGCACGTGAAGCCGTCATTGACACGAACGAGAGTTGGGCAAGCCATGGCGACCATCAGCTTGCCCATCAGCCCTCCACCTAACATCTAGCCCAGTTCTTATCTCAGTAAATATACATTCTCAGTGTATTTTCAGCAGTTTTTACATAAATACCCAGTGGCGGCTCATGGGCTCAAGTAATGGAAGGACTCATCTATAATGAACAAGTCATAAATCATTTAACTTGCAAACCTTTTTGAGGCGTAATTAAAATTTTCCTGAATTTTTTGATCATACTTCATTCACCCTTTGACATATTGCCTCACCGAGTTCTTTATGCAATGAACATCACTAATGTTTTGTTTGGAATTCATTATTGGTAATGGTGGATTTATGTTATTTAAATTTTTACTTCGGACATTTCCCATAACGATTTTGTGTAAAACAAAGTTTCACAATGTTTCGGGATCTGAAATGTGATCCCATCCTCAGGCGAATCAATATCTAAAACATAAAACGATTACCACGGTATAAAGCCAGGTATAAAAGCCAGGTATAAAGCTGGAAGCAAAAAAGTTTAAAGCAGTCAAAAAACTTACAAACAAACTATTTACTAGCCATTACACACATAAGAAACAATACCCTCGTTGCAGGAGACCTGCTTACTCAGCGAATTTCCAAATCAATAATATAATAATAATAATTATATATGACAAGTTTTATCAATATCTGTCTATAAATATGAGAATTATTTGCCTATTCTCCATAAGACTAACATAGGAAAGAATGTGCAGGTTTGCTGCTGTAAGGAACACTAAAAGAAGGCATTTCTATTACAAACAATTTTTATATTCAACATTTATACCAACTTTCATCAACATCTGTCCATAAATAGAGAAATTTTGCCTATTCCCTATATTATGATTAAAATGGGAAAAGAGTACCCGGGTTTGCTGCCATGATAAAGATCTTAAACATATGAATGTAAATACCAAGTTTAATCCAATAATATTGATTGATAAGTGAAACATTAATTTTATTCATCCTCCATCTACATAAGATTAACATTGAAGCCCTAAAATACAACATACTGTGTTTAGATTTTTTAATATCTCGGTAACAGAGATACCGTTGGAGATAGAGAAAAACCTTAAGGAATTAAATTATATAGTTTTTAAGCTGATTCTAATGGAGAATGATACAATTTAAAAATTCTTTTAATTACATATGAAAAACGCAAAAAACCCAATTTTTTAATACAAAACCCCCCAAACTACCTGTTCCGATTGACGAAAATGTCAGGTATACAAACTATTCTGAGCAACTGTAGGAATACACGTCTCTATCAAATTTGGTCTCGATCGGACCATTTTTACAAGAGTTATCGTGCTCACAGTCACACACACACACACACACACACACACACACACACACACACACACATATACATATATATATATATATAAATTTTAACGTCTATTGTTATTGGCTTCAGCCAAATGGAATTTTTGTGAATTGCTTTGCCTCATAAGAAATACACAGAGGTTTGAACTTAAAAGTGCTCTGTCCCTTCATACTATCTCGAAAACATTTGTCATAATGTATATTTTTTACCATATGTTATTTGTTTACATGTTATTCTAATGTTTACTTCTTGTTACTCTTCTGTTCCTATATGTGCTCAATTCTAAGTGTAATAAAACTTTACATACGGTATGTTCATTTATTAACTATTCGTTTCTTTTGTTTATACGTCACTATTACAACATTTTGTTCACATGTAATGTAAGTCATAGAATAATTTTTCGGGAAAATAAAGTTTATTGTATTTACAATAAATCCTCCTTATTTATTCTGTATTTTTCTCATGAATGGGAGGCCTCCGTACTGGGGTTCTAATGAGCTGGCCACCACTGTAAACCACATACCCTAAGTCTCATCATAGTTTTTCATGACTCATGTGGAATTTAATTTCTCAGACTGCCACTGTGTTTTGATGATAAATTTTTTTTTACAGCGAAAATCTTAAAAAAAACTTTTTAAGATGAACTCTGTTGCAGATTAGAGTATGTAAAAGAGAGCCTCAAAATCTTTTTAAATTTTCCAGATTTTAGCCGTTTAGGCCATTGCATTTACACCGATCACAAAGCTACTGTGGTAGAACACACTAGTGTGACTGAAAATTAGCAAATGCATAGTTCTGAGAAATGTCAACAATTGATCATCTGTTTTTGAGTGTTGTGACACTCCGATGTGACAACACTGCCTCCAGTGTTATAGGTTTGCTTTTGGAGTCTAGTCATGGATTCATCGATGTATTTATTTGATCAGACACTGGAAGTCAATGTGTTACATAGCTGTTATTTGAGATCAAACAGATATATTGATAAAATGTCATCATCATATACCTATTGCTAATGTCTGGCATATATCTTTATATATTTTTCAGAACAGGTTCACCTGTAATGACCTGTAGTCTTGGACTGTTTACTTACTTGTTGTTCCTAATTTTTTTTATAAAAAACCTCAACTGCCAATCACCACAGGCCTAAGGCCTGTGCGGTGAATTAGACAGCGAGGTACCGTTGCGGCATGGTCACATAGAGGTGACCGCTCATGATCTGACTGGGTTGCTGGTTTCGATCCAACAACCTTTGACTTACTGGGCCAGCGTTACCCCTGAGCTACCGCCACGATAGCAGGGGTAAGTTGTATCATTGATTTAAAAACAACAATAGACTGGTCAAGCATCCAAATTTTCAAGGTCAGAGAAATTAATTGAACATACGCTAATGACGGATGTAAATTATGAAAAATACCTTTGTTATATCTTGTGTTTTGACTGTAACCAATTAAACACTGTAAGATCTCTTATTTATGATGTATTCTCTTAAATTATGATGTAGTGTTAGATTTAAAATGCCATAAAACTTATTTATGTTATATAAGCCTAGCATTTACAGTTTAAATTAAATTTTTGTCTTTTTTACATTCTGAACCATTTAGTTTTATTTTGCTAGTTGAGGTACAGTGATTTGTTACAGATTGATTTGTTATAGTGATTTGTTTGTGTTGGATTTTCTCTTGCTCATATTGATAAATATCCATAACACATAACTGGATTGGAATTGCTCTATCTCTATCGCTCTAGTAATGTAGCTTATACCAAGTTGCAAAATGTATAGAACCAACATTGTAAAATTAACCTTAACTTTTTCTAATTGTTTAATTTTTGGCTGTACATTGAAAACCTTTTTACTCATTTTATTTTTATATTGTTTATAGTCCAAAAATGTTGGAAATATATTTGTTTTTCAAAACTTTGTAGTTTATTTTATTCCTATTTGTATTAAATTATGATTCTTCATAATTAAAAACATTTAGGGTAAGAGGGCATGAAATATAGTGTATGGATTTTGAAGAAGCCTTTAGTGTTTCTGTAAGAACTAATGGCGAGATGTGCTATGTGAAAAGTACTGGAAGGATACATTTAAGTGTCATTTCCAGTTTATAACCTACAATTGATGTTATTTCAGTGTGTGTAACTACAGAGAATAAATAGATTAGATTAGATTAGATTACCATCTGAAATGGCGACCTACCCAGGTAGGTATTTTAAGTATGAATGAGAAATGATTGTGTTGCGATCTTGTAGTCTTGTTACTGACTAAGGCTGACATGTTTCTTAGACAGGACTGTTAATTAATAGCCCAACAGCCGATGGCAACTAAGGGACCTACAGTTTAACGTGGAATCCGAACCACGGCCTCTGAATTACGAACTGGTCTAGTTATGAGGATGGTATTTGCGGATTAACGTAGTATTCAATAGTGTAGACATTAATCCACACAAGAGAACACTACACCCACTGACCATCGTTCATAACTATCCACAATTCGTGACCTCCAAGTAGCTGGATTACAGGACGTCGCCACCGTCCCAGTCAGTAGCCTGAGGTAACTTCTAATGTTCTGCGCTATTTGAGGTGTAATTCTCAATTGTTTGTTAACTGTGAGCGATTCTGTGGTTGGACATGCACACCTGATATTTAAGGCTCCAGTCGGATACCTATTATTACAACATTATTACAACCTGCCCTCGGCTAAGCCCTGGTCTTTGTTCCCAAACCGAAACCATCCATTCACTAACCATAACCACAGTACCCGCAACCAAAACCTCACTCAACCCGCAACCAAAACCTATCCTTGGCTGAAGAGGACATAGTCCTATAACAGCCGCAGTGGGCCTTCAGCCCACTGAAACCTCACATCCGATCCGACCTATTATTAATATGTATATCCGTTCTTCAACCCCTATACAAGGGCCTGTGAAGCATCATACACATTCTATCCCAGTCAAGCCATCCTAAACCTTGTGATTGGTGTAGGGACTTCCCACGAACTTTGGCTTTGGCGACCTGCCTAGAGGGAGCACTTGCCTAGGAGGGCTATACGATTGGGACCCTTTATGGGGCTCCCGGTCGGCAAACGGACATAGAGGTCCACAGAAGGCCCTAGAGCCCTTGGGTTTCAGCCCGAAATCTTTTACTGAGTAATGGAAATAGTTGCGACCTTATAATCAGGGAGAGACTTGATCTCAATATGACACCATTTAGGCTTAAAATGTTATGGGACGGAGGGGCTTCACTCCCCCCTGGGTTTGGCTTTGTAGTGGTGGGTGCTGAAATGCACTATTCGAACCCTGTGCTCCTTCCAAAGTGAGGTTTGCCGATGGTAAGGTGTCTCTCATCTCTGGTTTGCCCACAGGCGGAGAATGTTTGTTGGTGGGCTACTCTGGTTGAGTGGATGGTTTACTAGGTAACAATCCAGCAGGAGCAATCTCACTCTTAGCTTACGATTTAACTGTGGATAGTGATTGGCAACCCACTGTAACATACCTCCCTTTCTCTTTCATCCACCCATGTCCTAGTCAACAGAGGATATAATTTCTCCTCTGGTGCTAATGACCAAGTGTTTAGATATAACCATCTGTACATTCAGTATCTTCTTGTCCATAAATAACACAAACAAACCACTCCCTGTCTTAAATTTACCTAAACAGGTAAAAGCTATCTGATAACTAATACTCAACATATAAATATTTCCTCTAAAAATATGGCATTACTATTTAATTAACAATAATATATAAGTTTAAATAAGCTTAAAATAAAAATAATTAATCTAAAAGCTGTATAATCAGTTACGTTTCTAGATTAAAAAAGTACATTCTTTACAGTTTATTTGCTGATTTATTTATAGCCGACTGTCAATGCCGCTTATCAGATCTAAAATCTGTTAAACTCTCAATTTGTTATCTCTATGGAGGCTGTAAATGTTGCTAATGTGTACGGTTTCCTTTTACGCCTTCTACTTTCAAATTCATCATGGTTCATAAAGTTTTAGTTAACACTTTTTGTATATTTTGTTTAATATTTGTGATTAAAACTGTAGCCGCTGCCTCTTCGTCGTCTGAATCTTTTGAGACAGCTGATATTTTTCACAGATTACAGATCTTCACAGAAAATGCTCCTAAGCCAGTAGGACCCTACAGGTAAAATATTTTACTTATTATTTCTATCCAAAGTAAAATTGATTTTATTTAGAGTTTAACTAATACTATTCATTGTAATATGTTTAAATAAGTCAAAATTGGATATTCTCAAGCTGTGTGGACATAACTCATTAGCACCATCAGTTCTTCATACAAAACTGAAATCATTTTTTGTGTATATTTCTTTTTGTATATTTTTTGTGTAACATTTTTTTAAACTATCAGGAACAAAATCATGAAGCTAGTATTCATTTTTCACCTGAAAGATTTTATTTCAACCCTTTTCATACTTCTCTTCAATTTGCTTGTAAAATATATGTTAGCTTGGAATAGTTAACTTAAACTCTAAGCAACAAAATATATTATTTTATTAAGGTTTTCTTTTAATTATACTTTTGTACTGTATGATACATTTGCTTCTATGAATGATTTTTATCAATTCATATTACTAAATACTAATAGCAGTTTATTGTTTTTATAATATTTTCTTCAGGAATCTCTTTTAAAACCTAAAGACTTTAAATATTTTAAAAGTTCTAACTTTATGTTGTTAAAGCAGTTAAGGTCTGTAGTAATCAAGATAATTTATCTTTAATGTATTATGTTAGAGGTAAGGATTTAATTTTAGTGGCTGAAGGCACTTTAAATTTATATTATTCTATTGACGTTATATGACACACACAAAATTAGAAAAAATTTAATTATATAAACGTTTTTTATAGTCAATGTCCCAGCCATTAGGTATTATTCATGGAAAAAACTACAAATTGCATTAGAGTGATAGCTTTAAGTAAATATTTACCAACTTACAAATGATTCGTACCATTACAGTTGGCTCTTGTTGATCTGGCCACGTATCAGAATTAGAGAGGCTGGATTAAAGAAATGCCGCATAGTAGAGATGAATTTTAAAATGAATAAATTTAACTATAAGGCCTACTACATTTGTATTGCTAACTATGCAACAATCATTTTAAATATGGGAATACACAGGAAAAAAGTTAATCAAAAAAATGTTCCATTATTTCATCTATTAATCAATTGTTGAGGAGATTTGTGATTTTAATGTTTCAAAAGTCTAGACAAGGAAATTCATTGACTGGTGAGAACCTAGCACAGATTAGTTGACGTCTGGAGCATTGGAAAGCCATATTATACAGTCTGTACTGTACAAAATTTTTCAATACTACTTTTGAGGGGGTCACATTAATGGATGGAAAAACTACATTAGTTAATTTACATATTGTTTTGTATCAGCCAAGCCATCCAGTTTGGCCGAACAGTGTACGTCTCCGCAGTACTGGGGCTGGACAAGGATACCAAGAAGTTGGTGCCTGGAGGGGCGGAAGCAGAGGCTAAACAGGCTCTGGACAACCTCTCGGCCATCTTGGATGAGGCTAACACCCATTTTGCCAATGGTTAGTGTTGGTGTTGTTCATATACCAGTCAATACAATATAATTCACGTTAATATATTTATTCTATGTTAAGCCTAGCTGATATGCTCCTCGATTATTGGCATTGATTTTTATCTTCACAGTCCAAGCATTAGCATATGCATGTTAATCTTATTTTACATACAGATATGTAGTTGTAAAGGTATGAAATATAGTGTGTAATAGTGTTTTAGCTATTCTTAGTTATTGTTGTATGTCAAAGATTAGGAGGCCCAAGAAAGCTAATAAGATATCCAGAGTGGATCAGGACATAAGCATCTGAGCTTTCACATCCTTTCGTAGAACATGAGAGGTGTATTCCGAGGTGTAATGTTTTCTGCGCAGTACCAGAACCAAGTTTTATGTACCATGTTTCTTTGTGGAAAAACCCATTACTGAAGTCGCCTATCTTGCCATGTTGAAACACTGGTTTTTTCCTCAATTGGGTGAAGACTCAGAAGGGTTTGTATTACAGCAGGACGGGTCCCACCTCACTGGCACTGTGAGGTTTGTAACTTCTTAAATGAGAAGTTGCCGTACCTCAGAGGTGGATAGGCAGAAGTAATGATAATGACTTGGCCCTTCTCAAACGCCCCTGATCTGACGGGGTGTGATTTTTTTCTACGGGGCTATGTAAAAGACAAAGTTTTATGTACCACCAATGCCTCAAACTCTTCAACAGCTCCGTGGATGAATTTGCAATACCATAGAATCAATCTACCATGCGATGCTAGCCGGTGTATGGGACATTTTACAGCATAGATTGGAAACTTGCTTCACGGCTAATGGGCACCACATTGAGCACTTATAGGGGTATCTATGAAAAATTTAAGAGTTCTCCTTTCTGTTGATATATTATACATCCGTATCTGTTTAACATTAAAGTCAATAAAATATTTTAAAACTTTATGATTCTTTTATAAACATCCTGTATAATGAATTGAAACAACTTAAGAACAAATAAATAAAAAATATATATTGATGCTGGGAGAATGTAAAATAACACACAATGCAAATCTCTGCAATACAACACATTTAAAGGTATCTCTGATGATGGTATTTTTTTGTTCTCTTTTTGGCATAAAAATTAATAGCCTACTATTTATAAATTTTGTTCTAAATGTTCCAGTTTTGAAAACCACTGTCTACCTTCATGACATGAATGATTTTCTAGCAGTAAATCGTCAATACAAAGAGTGTAAGCATATTAATAGTATGATTTTAAAATAATTTAATTTAGAGTAATTTTTTCTGGTACCCTGATGGATACATTTTTCCTACATGTACATGTAGGAAAAATGTATGCCCATGCTTTACATACGCCGTACTTTACTCTCTGGAATAGAGTAATAAATACTTTTAGTCCCAATGGAGAAAAGGTATGTAGTTTTTAGTCTCAAGAGAGAAAAAGTGATCTCATAAGAATAACATGCGAAAATAGTGGGAACACTCTGTAATGAACCATGAGATATAATAAGAGCTAACCGTAGTACCATAGTTAATTCTTGAACAGTCAGTTGATAATTTGCATTGATTACTTTGCCAACTTGGAAAATTAAAGTGATTCAGGTTTGTACGAGTAATTTGTAACTTGTGTTACTTTTATGTGTAGGTGGAGGACAAATTTTGTGAGCATCATGGGATTAAGTCCTTTTTGTCCCTCAGGACATTGTCGCCCTCAGCTACAACAGTTTCCTTCTTGGACAAAATGTTTCACTTTAATTCCTTGTTGCAAAAAAACTTTACTATTTAATAACTTTACTTAATACTTTATAGATTTAACTTTTAATACTAAAAATAAAGCATCAATGCTTTTATGATTTCTAATTGAAGCATGTACTACCAAGTATCACTGGTAATGCTCATGCATTTTGTTTTACATGTTAAGTGTACTCTTTTAAATGTGTTGTGGATAAAATGGAATACATCTTAATTTCTATGGTGGCATGAGCAACAACTGTGCAACAAAATGTGGTACATAAATTACTGAAGCTGATAGACATAAAGCGGATTTTTAATAAAGAGATATTTAATTAATTACAATATGTTTAAAATTTATATTTCAAGCATAGTGAATGATTTACAATTTAAATACTAACAGTTTTCAAATTTTGTTCTTGCTTTCCACGTTTATAAGAGATGAATTTTTGCAGATTTCAGACATCCTTATCCTGCCAGAACAACACTTGAAGTTTCAAAACTTCCCCTGGTAAGTGTTATAATTTCTTCTATTTTAGTACTTTTCACTGAAAAGTACTAAAATACGAGTAGATACAATACAATGTTAAATATGAAATAGACAAAGTACACAATGTTTTATTGTGTTGAAAGAGTTTACTTATTAATTATCTATTTTTATTTTATTTATTTATTTCCAAACAAATCTGTTACATATCATTATTACTTAAAGCTACAAAAGCCAACAATGGCTTGTCTGAAGCTATTTTATAATCACTTCCTGTTTAGTTATAGCCAGCCCTTTATTTCCTTTTTCTCACCTTACTGTTTGACAAATAGAAAATAATGGAAGTTAAGGAGACCAAACCTGTAGGAATTATTAGCTGTAAGAAATAATATTTTTTACTAGTACATTTGTATTCTATCAACCTCACTTCTATGATTTCTTCCCCGCATGTACCATTCTATAAAAGTTATACAGTAGACTCTGGTTCATCCGGATTGGTCTTGTCCAAACTCCCGCTAGTCCGGATTGGCAATGGTGCCGGAGCGATATAACAACGAGCCAAGGCGGTAAAGCAGGCCACAGTCATAGACTTTTTCAAAACATAAGTCGTACTGAACTGTAAGTTATGTCAGTTTTAGAATATGTTACAGTCTTTATTTTTACTTATAGTGTAATAACTGTCTAAAGTTATTTGTTTTTATGGGCAGTTAACTTTCTGAAAGTTTGTAACTATAAAATTTTCATTTTGTACGTTTACTCTATTTAAAATAAATTTTTTATATCTTACTGAATGTATAGAACTGTACAGTATATTTTTTTATGCAATAAACAAATTTAATGTTCATTTCGTGAACTTAATTATTTTACTCTTGTGATGTTTATTCATTGCTGTACTGTACTGTAAATAATTTATATTTACAGTATGGTAAATTGCTTTATTTTTTATAGTTTCTGCAATAGGCTACATTACTACCAATACAGTACAGTAGTAGTGCTATTGTAAAATATAATACAGTAGCCAATTGTAATTTTTTTTACGATGAGTTTTAACTTGGTTTAGACTCTCACTTATGTATTAGCGCATGTTTTGACAAAACCGCTCGCAATAACGGCAGAATTTACAAATATTTGCTTAACTCCTGATAGTCCAGATTTTTCGTAAACCAAACCGGACATCCGCTCATTAGTCCGGAGGAGGGAGAGTATACTGTTGTTTCTAAACTTTCTTTTAAAAATCTGTCAAGTTAATGTTAACATTCATACTGTTCCAGGGTGCCAAGGTAGCCATTGAAGCAGTTGTTGGACTATGTAAGAACAGCACTGTATGACCGATTTGTAGATTAATACGTACCAATATGTAAAACAAAAATGAAAAATGTTACTAAAATGTGTTATGTATTTTGGTAGCTATCTCCTTAGATGAACCTAAATAATAATTTTCTTAAGATCTCCTACCTCTATCAGATATACTGTATTTCAAAAAAATATTTAGCTAAACATTTGTTTGTTAAGTATGGGTTGAAAGTTATTTTGAAAAAAAATTAATAATCAACTACTCCATTTTTTTTTGTGTTGCAAATATGTTAATTTTTTCGAATTAAATTTACTTCCATCGATAATTAAAAGATTTTTTACAGAGTAAAATCAGAAAAATACTAATATATTTTGGAAATCAGTTTTTAGTTTCAAATTTCTACTTCTATAATATATTCTCTCAAAAACCTCTGCTCATTCAGACCCTAATCCTGGATATTTTTATAATTTTCTCTCAAACTTAGGCTACTTTAAATGTGTGTCCCAGTTTTTATGAGAGGAATAACATTAGGCATTTAGTATTATAGTAAAATACGTAGATAATGTTTATTTATCGCTCTATTAATCCATGCACAGCTGACTCCTGGAGTGTGAAGCATGCAACAACCACTGATGCCACTGGTGCCACCGAGAAGTCACTTGAGGAAATCCACATGTGATTGGCTACCGGCAAAGTCTAAATATTTTTTTAAAGTAATGATAACATTTTTTATTAAAAATGTCATTGTTTTTACTATTTTTTCAGATTCCTTTTGTTATTTTGTGTAGTTAGTTTATATTTTCTGTAAAAAATGGAAAGAATATTGGCAGGAAGTAATAAAATAATGATTCTTTTGTATTAAGACAAACTGGAGTGTGTTTTCTTATGACGATGATGAATACTTAAAATGTTAGATACGTTATGAAACAGAAGTGGAAAATCACTCACATGTACAATTTAATAATTATTATTTACAACAACACCCAAACATTGCTTCCCAAAAATTTCTCATGAAATCACCGTGTTGTCTTTTGGTCATTTTATTCCTATTATTTTCCTAACTGCTTAGTCATATTTTTATTATATATTTTATAAAAATATTGTTTAGTCAAAAATTTAAAATTTTTTACATTTAAAAGACCCTAATCTTTGAACCATTGGATTTACAAATGGTATCTTATTATTTGAGACCTTAATATCTTATACACCATGAAACTTTAATCAAAATCAATAGAACTCAAAATCAATCAATCAAAATCAATTGAGAAATTGGTGTTTTTCACATTTTCAAGTTTTTGTACATAAGCTGATTATAATTATCAAATAGTGAAAAATATCATTGTACAAACTAATAGAACTATTTGGAGGAAAATTCACAACATTCAAACAAAGTGATAAATTTATTTGAGGTTTGCACACCTATAACTCTAGATTGTGCAGGCATAGCTCCCTTAGTTAGTTACTGAAATGGCGACCTACCCAGGTAGGTATTTGAAGCCAAGTATGAGTGAGAAATGAGTGTATCTTACACTCATCATCTGACTGTAGCGCGATTGTGTAGTCTTGTTACTAAGGCTGACATGTTCCTTAGACTGTTCCTTAGTTAATTAATAGCAGATAATTAATAGCAGAATTGCATATCTAAGATTATTGTTACAGTTTAACGTGGAGTCCGAACCACTGTCTCTGAATTACGAACTGATCTAATTATGTGGATTGTCTTTGTCATCATCTTTTAATGATCCTAATAGGATCATTAAAAGAACTACAGTAGTATCCCAGTAATGTTTTGATAATAAAAATAGATAAAAAAATAGTTGAATACAAATAGATAATTTTATATAACAATAAACTACATTATTGTATTGCTTATTATAGGAATAATAGTTTTATATACACTAATATTTGACGTTCTATGGTGGAAAAATGTTTGATATATCCTCCTTCCAATTACTAATTATTATGGAGATTTATTATTTGACTGTTTCACAAGTCTAGATATAAAACTTTCCAACCCATCGGTGGAAACACAGTGCCAGATTACTGGATGTGCCAGAGATGGGCCGGATTATAGAGATCCCACTATATGTAAATTAAGAAGCTACTTGTTTCTCAACATAAGATTAATATATATGTACATCTGTTTATGATTTAATTAAGTTAAATACTTTAGTAATAAAACCATTTAACCGTCCTCTAAAAACTTAATTGTACTACTCTACAAAAACTGGTTAACACTCATTAAATCAACATGTTTACATAACCAGTTTACTGAGCCAATAGTGGGAGGTCACGAACATGTGTTATTCATGTTTAATTATTGGTGGACACATTAAAGCACGAAGGTCACTCTGATAGCCTGTGATAGAGTGACTTTGTTTCTTATCGTCTGTTCTGGTGTAAAAATTCACTTTGCCTCAAGTGTTGGATATTTTGACACAGAAAATGGCGGCAAAACAAGCAGCAAAGAAAGCCATATCAACGAACAAGGCACCAAGAGCGGTGGGACCTTACAGGTTAGTGCAACACTTTTATGATATTGTTCATTTTTATAAATAAAAATGAATTTGATTTTAGAGAATAATTATTTTTCACAGCAGTGTGCTGAGTATTCTCTGTGCTTCCATTGTATTGCCGTAATAATTAATATAACTCAATTTCTTCTTTGCAATAGAATATGTCATTGATAAAGTATGAGTAATATTAAAATATTGATAGGAAAATGTTTTTAAATATTGATATTGTGTAAGAATTTTATCCCGCCATTAGTCGAGGTCATATATGTTCCGTGGGTGGTCGAGGGGTGAGCCTTTTTAAATATTTTGATATTTATATTTCACGAATTTCAAACAAATCATAAAATACCACTTTTGTTTAACTTTTTTTAACCTATAAGTATACACGAGACTAAAAATAACTAATTTCACAATAAAAAAAATTAAAAACTCAAACTATAAATTTTAGTAAACTAATTAAACTTTTTTAACTTATTTAATTTATCACTAAATAACAGGTATTTCTAGTTGTTCAAGTTGTGCTTACTACACTGTAACTCGTCACGAAACTAAGGTACGAGACAGACTGAAGATTACTTAATCTCCCCCGCCGTATTCCCCCACTACTCATACCCCAAATGACAGATATTCTGAGTTTCAGGCAAATATGTTAAAAACTTCATGTTTTGTAGAAACTTAAAATGGAAAGTGAGCACTGCGCTCACCCCTTAACTATCTGCAGATTAATGAGTCATGAGTAATTTTATTAAAATGAAATATTTTGGTGAGCCCCAACTGTGTGACTATAAATATTTTAAAATTATATTTACAATCAATATCGTAAAGCTATTATTTTTCAAATTTTGACATGGATATGTCTTAGCTCTGGTGGTGGGGGGTGTAGGTGATTTTTAAGATGGAAAACATGTAACAGGTTTCCATAGAAACTACGAGAGCAATTGTATTGAATTTTCAATATAAAATAATAAGAACAGCTGTTTAGTTGAACTGAAACCATTCCCTTTAGAGATATCCATAATCTAACCTATTTCCCACAGGGAAGTAAATACAAATATTTTTTCAAAATCTTTTTGTCAAAATTCAGAAATTTTTATTTAAATTTTAAATATTAGTTAATATTGGTTAATGCAAAATACAGTACTGTATCCCTTATATTTATGTATTATAGCCATTAGTACCTTAATGTTTAAAGATTACTCTAGTAAATTTTAGACCCATATTGTAATAAATAAACCCTTTTTTAAGGTTTGAGATCGAATGTATAAATTTATGTCTATTAAAACTAAATTAATCATATCCATGTTTAAACATGGCTGTTATTGATTCTGATTCTTGATTGTGAGCCACAAAAACAATATATAACAAAATTACCGGTACCATATTCTATTGTATAGTATTGTAAAATTACTCTTAAAACCAACACACGGAAACCAAGCATGGAACCACAATTCGATTAACGATTGCTAAACATCACTGTGATGAGTGTGATGTAAAGGTTTAGGTCAGATAAGCTGGGCAAAGACCAATTGACAATATTAAGCATTAATCCACTTCCCAAAGTGATAAACACTCTCTGACAAACCTCAAATTGTGCAGTTCTTCAGTTGACTTGATAGATTTGTGACTAAATACATTTGAAATGTCAGGAATTATAAGGAGAGCAATATTTTCAAAGTTGGCTCCAATGGTGAAAGGTTCACCTTACAAGTAAGTGGGTGTAAAATTTAATTACAATTTATTTTATTTGAAAGAGAGATAAGTTTAATAAGAGTCAGTATTTTTCAATCTCTTTATATTAGAATCCATAGTCAGAACTCTTCGTTGTTGATTCTGTTTAAGATTTGGAAGTAGTAACCTATAGATGTAATTTGACCTGTATAAGATTTTACCTGGCTAAATTGTGTTTTGTGTTTGTATAGTTGGTGTTATAAGAGATATGTCAGTTTCACCGCATTGAATGTTGTTAGACAGAATAAATATATTGAATTCCATTCAAATGAGAAATTTGCCATAAATAATATACTTACTTACTTACTGCTGGGGCATCACAAATCTGTCGATTTTTTGCCTCGTAGATTAGCCTCCTCCATTCTTCTCTGTCCTCTGCCATTTCAATTGTTCCTCCGCACCGGACAACGTCTTTCCCAACCTGGTCAAGCCACCTTAATTTAGGCCTTCCTAACGGTCGCCTTCCTTCCGGTACGGCCTTGCATACCTCCTTCAGCCTTGTACCCTCCCCTCTGCGAAGTACATGACCTAACCAGCTAATTCTTTTGGCTTTTATGAGGGCTATTATGTCTGGTTCTTGGTATAGGGCACGTAATTCTCTGTTTTTCCTTATGCGCCAAACTCCATCTTCACATACTGGTCCAAAGATTTTCCGCAGAACCTTGTTCTCAAAAACTATTAATCGTCCTTCATTTCTTTTGGAAAGGACCCATGTCTCACTGCCATAAATTCATACACCATAAATAATATGGTGTGTTGAATTTACAGTTTTGTACTATTCTAAAATGAAAATTACACATAAAAAGGAGTAACTGATGAAAACTAAAGTAATCTGTTGTAATTAATATAATGGATTTTTGTTGCCATGCAGCCTTGTTACTGACAAAGACCATTTGCTGATTCTCTCACCAGGATAATTAATTTTATAGTATAACTAGCTGACCTGGCGAACTTCGTACCGATAATAATAAACATTTGATTTTAAATCATAAAACATAGTCCCACAACTTCCCTCTGAGAAATATTATATTTATACAGTAATTAGATACCATTGAGTACTTACTATTTTATACTTGCTTCTTTGGCTTGCTCATTGGTTCAAATAAAAACAGCTGCTGTTTATATCTTAAAAGGTAAGATACATATGTTGGAATCCAAAACAAAATTATTTCTCCATAAGATTAACATGGGAACTTTGAAGGCGTAGAGATTTATGGGAAAATCGTCACAAAAACTATTAGACTTTCATATTTTAGGCCTAAAGAACCAGTATACCAAATTTCAGACTCCTAGGTAATCGGGAAGTGGGAGAATTAGTGATGAGTGAGTGAGTGAGGGCTTTGAATTTTATATATACAGATTTATTACAATATTGTACGTTTCAATAGGCAAAAAACAATTTCCCTACAAGAGGATAAACAATTATATTCATCTAAACTGTTGACATTTAATTAATTCTACGTTTAAAATCTATAAAACGCCAAATTTACCATAAATTATACTGATTATTCCAATAGTGTGCGAGATAAGAATTCCCAGATCAGTTGCGGCTCAGTATTGGTTCAACCAGCATTCATGTTAATGTGTAAAAGTGAGGTGAGAATAGGAAAGAATAAACATGGTTCGTTTTGCCGAACCATTGACTCGGAAATTTATATCAACTAAAAGAGCTGCACAACCGATAGGACCTTATAGGTTAGTAAGTATTTCACATTTAGTTTACATTACTTTAATAGGGAATACTAAAATACATTTTCCATGATTGATTATTCATTTACTATTTTAGTGAATTATTTTTATTAGTCTGACATAAAAAAAAATAATCATCATTAAACTTAAAAATTGTAAGTGTGTGAAAAGTAAAATTAATTTAATTTTAATTAGAAGAGATTTATCTTAAATGTTTAATTGTGTATAGCATTCTTTTGTTGCATGTTATATCTAAAATACTAAACATTTTGTTTAATCACTATCTATTTTTAATAACAGTTGACAAAATAATTGTTTAAATACGTAGAAAATATTGTATATTTAATACTTTTTATAGTTGAGTACTTGTGAATCTCAATTACAAGTAGGTACTTTAGTTGTGTTTTTATAGTTTTAATTATTACAAAATTATTTTTAGACAATCACAACTGTCCCTTATATTATAGGTTGTTAATTGATTAGTTTTATATCTAATACCAGTACACAGCACCACTAAACAACACGATTTCCTAATTTCCAAATAGGTAATCACCAATTAGGTTATAAAAATAGGTTTGTAATAATAGGAGATCCATATTACACAGATCAGTAAGATCTGTGTAATAAATATAGATTATTGTCAGTTTTTTATGATAATTTCGTAACCTTTATTTCAGATTATTTTCTTTAACAGTTTTTTAGTATCTCTTATAATTAAAATTATTAAATAGAATTTAATTTAATTTTTTTACTTTAAAATTTCTATTCTCATATTTAGAGTTATAATTTTTTCAATATGAATTTTTGACTCACTAGCTGAACACAATGTAAATAAATTATCCATGATAATCAAATCTCATTACAATTATCATACATTAAGATAAGATTCTTTTTAGAAGGGTCAGATTAGTTATTCTTTTAGTTGTACTTTGTTGGGACTGGGAGATTTTTGTGATAGAAATATTTAATAGAAAGTACAGTATTAATGTGAAAGAATATGGTTTGGAAGAGAAGAACAATTTACGCTGATACTTGCGTCGAACCAGAGGCTTCCCAGTGAGTTGCTGTGATTTCGAAAACCTTAAAAATTGTTTTCTTTCTTTGTTAACAAAATAAACAATAATGTAAAAAATACAAGTATATTTAGCTCTAACTCTAAGACTTTTAAGACTGAAAATGAGAACGTGTACAGGACATTTTGGAGTTAGACCTTTGATTAAAATTAGTTTATATTCATATTATTTTTTATTATTGCTCCAGGTAGTCCCATTAGAATAATTTTAAATTGCTCGCATCACATAAGTATTAAAAGATGAGGGTGCATCATGATTTTTCAGACCGGGTACAAAATTAAATGTCAATGTTGGAAATAATTCTGGAAGTGGAATCACCTGCTATTTCCTACAAGGAAGTGAGTGCAACTTTTCTTACTGGGTAAAAGAAGTCCCTTTTGCCGATACAAATATCAAATGCTTAATATGTTTGAAGAGCTTTCAGGTTAAAAAAAATTATGATGATGAGATGCTACCAATATGCTTACATATAAAAAGAATGGACTTTGAAAACACCAAAACCAGATACATATTAAACTTCCGCATAAAGCTTGGTAAAGTTATGAATTTGTTTAAAATATTAGCAAGACACCCTGATGCTAACAATGTGGTTGCTCTAGCCAGGCGGTGCAACTCGGTGACACGGTGTTCGTCTCTGGCGTCCTCGGACTCAACAAGGACACACTGAAGCTGGTGGAGGGGGGAGCTGGCCCTGAGGCGGACCAAGCACTTCTCAACCTCGGTCACATACTTGATGCTGCTGACTCCTACTATGCTAACGGTTAGTACACATACATACATCCCTACTGATTGACAAGTTCGCTGCAGACCACTCGGATCCGAGCGGTTCGAGGCGCGCAGAGTGGACTGCTCGGATCCGAGTGGTGTCATTTAGGTTAAAATCAAGATGTTGGATCTGGCGATGTAGATTGTGCCACCTGTTGGGATCTGAGAGAACTACGAAAAGCATTGTTATAACGCAATATCTATAGGGGAGCTGATCTAGGGGTAGAGCATGGGGCTTTGGTGCCCAAGGTCCCGGGTTCAAATCCCGCCAATCACCAATGGCTTTTCGCTATGTAATAATGCCGCAACCCACACAGGATTGCGAAAAAAGCCGCTTTGGCTGAAGTGCCTTGGGAGTAATCCGCCCCTTCTTATAAAAAAATAAATAAAAAAATAAAACACAGTATCTATTTCTGTATGGGTCACTTGGAATTTTCCTATTGGTTGATTGGGCTGCCATGTTGTCCCTTGTATCGCAAGAGAGAACTGTTGAACAACCTACTGCTGGACCTTCAGGAGATACACCGCATACCATTGAACATCTGCCTGGAAACTCTGCTAGAAAGTGTGTAGTGTGCAATAAGGGCACTAATCAAGGAAGGGCAAGATTTTAAGGAGTGCTTTCATAAATTAAAGCACTATTGGAGGCCTTTGAGGGGTGTGAAGAGGCAGCTGGATCCTGAATAAATTGTGTCTTGCGCCATTTTAGTTTTGTACATAGTGTGTTTTAACTTTTTACTTTTAGTGTCTATAACTATCATAAAATTTTTAACAAAATGGCTGTATTGGATTTTTTATACAATAATCATAAACAATTTTTATGGAATCGCAAATGTACGGAATAAATTTATTTTGTGAAAAAAACTTTTTGATGACCACATATTCAACCCCACTGAAGTAAATGTATCCATATTAGTATTTATTCATAGAAACTTTTATGCTGAATAAAATAATATATAGTTTGTTGTACCTGCTAATAGAATTTTAAATTGCTGCAAAACCTTTGTGGCACCAAGAGGTAAAAAAATATTGATTAAAATACAAAAGTACTGTAAGGGGGTCACTGGAATTAATAAATTTTTGCCATTTTATCCCTTAGTATTAACTTTAATTTAGTAATCTTACTATAAAATTTTAATTTTCATTCTGAATTTTTTTATTGCTGAAATGATTTGATAAGGTACAAAAGGAAAATTAAATAATTTTGTGTAAGCTATTTTAATAAAAAATTGATATGGACTGAGATGTGAATACTGTATTTTTTTGTATAATTTTTTTTTTTTTTTTTTTTTTTTTTTTTTTTTTTTTTTTTTTTTTTTTTTTTTTTTTTTTTTTTTTTTTTTTTTTTTTTTTTTTATTTTTAATTTTTTGTTTTTTTTTGTGTATATTGTTTACTAAATTTTTTTTTTTTTTTTTTTTTTTTTTTTTTTTTTTTTTAGCCTCTGACTCGTCTGTGTCCGAGGTAAAGTCATCTTGCTCTTCGTCATCATCAGTTGAGTCAATAATCTCTTCTCGTGGAATGTTTGGGTGGGAAATACACTACTGTAATTTGATTAGGGAATCAGATTTAAATCCATTGTCAAAAACCACTATTTCACAATAATACACAAAAATACAAGAAAAATAATGGGGAACAAAAACAAACATTTTACTACACTGCGATGCGTCACGAGGAGCGGCAGCATCACGGTCGACTAGCTAAAGTACTGAAAGCACACTGAGGCTATAAAAAGACGTTAGAGGGGTGGCAGGGATCCCTGCCATGAGCACCCAATGTGTTAATAGATAAATCCATTAAACTTACTGGCACCAGCTGCGTCTGGGGAATAAGGTAAAGTTTATTCAAAAGGGAGGGATTGTTTACTTATTGTGATTAATATACAATCAGGCTCACTTACTGTTTCTTGAATGTACTCCTCAGAGTAAAACTTTGTTTGGACTTTATTTGTCATATTTTAAATGAAGACAACCCACAGATTTATTGCTCATGAAACTGAAATTTCATTATTTCATTACTAATGCGACTTTTACTGGAAGAATTTATTGTATACTATAATTGTACTTAGCATTACGATGATTCGCATACCTGGCCCAGTGGTGACAGGAGTCATAGAGCAAATAAATAACTTCGAAAATTAATTAAATATTTAAATAACTGGATGTGTCAAGTCAAAACTGCAGTGTTACAAATTATTTAGATATTGAAATCTTAGATTTATGATTTATTTATATTTCATTTCAATTAGTTATCAATATACTCTAACATGATCGTAATTTTTCAGTTGTTAAGACTACAGTATTCCTAGCAGACATGGAAGACTTTTCAACAGTAAACGAAGTTTACAAGAAATGTAAGTGAATAGTGAATTTTATTCAGTACCTTAATATAATAAATATTAATTAACTAAAAATATGATGTTAAAAAAGCTGACAGAGAACTAACATTTTAATTACATAAAATATATTGAAAACGTAGAGATAAATAAGTCAATGATCAATTAAAGAATCAACCATTAATAATTTAAAGAAAGTATATTTTTGTACATACATGTACTTGATTCCAACGAGCAGCCAAATGTTGAACAATCACCATAAATCTAGACCACTACAGTACAAACATTTATCTACTAGAGTATAGACATTTTAAAACTTAGATGTATTTATTTTTGAAAAAACTTAAAAAATATTTGGAATAATTAAATATTTTTCGTTATAGGCTAATAATTAAGAGTCTGCATCAGTAATCTTGGACTTTAGTCCCGTAAGAGCAATGTTGAATTCTGGCGCCTATATCTCCTTGACCTATTGTCATAAATTAACAAAAGAGGTGTCAAATTAAAGGTATTACAGTCCTCCAAGGCAACACCTTACAGAACTTATTTTCGCTCTCAATTAAAAAAAATTAATGATTTATTTTATAAAATATACTGTACCTAGATTTTTGTTTTTATATCAAGTTAAATTTTTGAACATATTAAAAGGTCATGCACTTGAGCCACATCTCATCAATGTACTTGCAAAGTTTTACATTGATACTTTGATAATTAACGCCACTACAGACGCCAACGTGAAGGTATGTTCCGCCACAATTTAACATTGCTCATACGGGACTAAAATTCAAGATGGCTACCACTGATGCAGACTCTTAAGTTATTCAGCACTGCATTGCAGTTTCCTATTTATAGGTAAATAAGAGTGGTTTTTACCCCTCCCTAAAAAAACTTTGGTTCCTGTAAGATTTACTTGTGTTAAATAATTCAGTAATTCAACTTACGGTTCATTTATTCATATATGCTTGAATTTTCAGATTTTTCAGAACCATACCCTGCAAGATCGTGCTTCCAAGTTGCCAAACTTCCTTTGGTGAGTTGATTGTTGTGTGTTTTTTCTTATAGGGAAGTTATTAATTATTTGGTAAGGTTGTTCTACTGATTGGTTTTTAAATTGGTTTCCTATTATGAAGACATAGAGAACTTCCTGTTCACACACAGACACACACACGTACACACATACATTTATCTCTCCTTCCTCATCGTGTTCTTGAGGTGTGGTTTTCACCCCAAAGAGCCGCCATTTTTTATAGTTCCACTCCATATTTAAATTTTTTCATATATAAGAATAAGAATAAGAATAGTTTATTTACACACACTTACACACTTTGGTTAATTGCTTGAGTTTGGGTGGGGTCCTACAAATTATTCTTTTCTGTCATTACTATATCATACAACTATGTATCCGGTAATGAGCTCCTTTCAGTAGTTTTTATTAACTTAAGTTTTTGTTATACGACCTCTTTCAGGAAATAACTAGGGAATATACAATTGCTACAATTTTTTCAAGTGTTATTCCCATCAAATTTTTACACTTGCACCTCAACCTACACACAGGCATTATTGTCATGTAGGCTTTTTCCAAAATTTATTTGTTGTGTTTTAATTAATTAACAGCAATGACTAAACATTATATAAGTTTACATAATTTTGTATCAATGTGTTTATATGCTGTAGTTTTCTATGTTGTGAGGGATAAATTTTTGTTTTATTCATACATTTATTGTGTATGAACGCACAAAAGCAGAGATTTTGCACTATTATAACTAACTGGCGTTGTCTGGAAGACATGATTGAAGTCGAAAGCCCGTAAATATAAAGAAGAAAGTTTATTGCTCTACTATGATGAATTTAAATTTAAAATTAAATAAATAGTAAAATCACTTTTGATAATAATGATAATGAAGTAAGTAATGAATTAATGTTACGTGATATGATATTTTATTTTCATAGATAAATTATTTTAATAAATTATACAATGAGCATAATTAATCCAAACTTTTTCAGTTACTAGGTCTGCTGAGAAAGAAACTGCAATTTTCCTTTCACAGTTATTAAAATTAAAATTGGATAATAATGACCTTTCCAGGGAGCCAAGGTCGAGATTGAAGCTATCGCAGTTTCGGGAAACGTGAGAGATGTGAAGCCAGGACTGTCACATTAGCCAAGGAGAATACTCTGTTAATTAAATCAACTCTTTAATATCTAAACAATTTTATTTTGTTACAATAAAACATCTTAAAACTTTTATAAAAACTACATCACAATCATTTTCCAGTGAATTGTGTTTGAAAATACTTTATTTATGGACAGAGTCAATACTATTGAAATGTAAGAAAAATATAGTTGCTTTTAATTATGATGGTTATTATGATATCTTATTAATAGGAGTATAGAAAATTGTTATTAACATCGTATAAAAGTTTTAAAATTGTACGTAAAAAGCGATGATGAGTAGAGTGTTATAAATATTTTTAAATTAGAGGAGATTATCAAAGTCCACAAAAAAACTATTTACTTGTTATTTGAACTCATTGAATTCAACAATGATTTCTATATTTACTCTTCTATACTTTATCTTTTGATCATCCTGTAGTCTTCCCAATTACATAATGACAAAATAAATTTGTCATTAAAATATATTGCCTGTTGGTAAGAAATCATAGAATGATAAAGTAAATCTGCGAACTGTTTAAATTACTACTATGAAATCCAAGTACATAAATATCTGTAAAGCTCAGCATTACGACACATGCAGGATAGTATAGTTATAACTATAAAGTGTTGAGAGTACATTAATTAATTGTTTGTTCGATAATCACATTACTCATTCAATCAAATAATATTTGCATATTTTTCAGTCTTCCAACAACACATTTTAACATCATTTCATGATTATCACATAAAAGCAAGATACAAGATTGTTAAAATATTGGATTCTCCATTAATTTTATGAGTAAAAGTTTAACCAGACAAGCTAATATCAGTATGATCAAAATCATTGCTGGTAACTCAGAAAAGAAAGTGGTTAAAGATAGGAGTTATATTTGAGAGAGTAATTCACTAACTCATTTATAAATACAGTGACATTAAGAGTACAATCTTGTGAGTTCCATAATTAATAAATCCAAAATTACAAAGATTATATAGTTCAAATTTTATATTTGTTTTTATTCAACTATTTGTAGTTCATGTGGGAACTGACCTCGTGATTACATTTGGGAATGTCACATCGTGCCATTTTAGATTAGATTTAGATTAAGATCGTGCCATTTGAGATTTTAAGACATGAACAAATCTCAAGATAGATTGAAAAAATGACAAGATGATTTAATTAGAAATGTAACTGAAGATTAAGTGCCAAACCAGGTTTCACATAACAGACAAACATTTGGATCATAAGATTAGAGCAATCATCTATAACAATCCAAAGTCTTGATCCTAATTCAAAATTGCTAGTATTGCTATAAAAACATGGCTCTCTAAAGAGTTACAAAAAAGTAAGACAAAAAGCAAATATACCTTCTCAAATCTAAGATTTACTTGACCAACAATATAAAAACCTTGACTCACCAAATAAAAATATCCCTCGGTTAATTATGCCACCTCTATGACTGGTGTGTTTTGTCTCTCTTCCATCTCAGACTCAGTTCTCTCCTGCTCTGGACTTAAAGATGAAGAAGAAATCGCAGAATCGTTCTTCCCATCTGGACTTGGAGTTCTAGTTCCCAACTCTAGCCCTGGATGATTTTCTGCCTGTGTGATCGTTGTCTTTTCTATTGGAGGCTCAATGTTTTCTTGTGTTGTATCTGAAGCAGGCCTTGGAGTGTCAATATGTGGTGCAGGAGATGGTTGATTTCCTGAGTCAGTACTTAACGGTTCATTTTCATCCATAGAAGGACTCATTTCTTTTTTCTCCTCTTCTGGAGGAAGCTCAACAGTCAATGGTTCTTTTTCATCTGGCTTTTCTTTCTCCTCCTCAGCCTTTAATTCTTCTTTTGATAACTCTTGTTTGTCAATCGGTATTGCTTCAACTGGTGTGTTAATTTCAGACATGAGAGCAGGAGGTTCTAAAAGTATTTCGTCTTTTATAGGATCCAAGTCTATCCCAGCGACAGGGGGTGTTTCCGTTGGAGATATTTTACCAGACTTTTCAGATTCATGTTCTGATTGGTTGTCTTGCTCTTGAATGCTATTTCCTTCTTCTGCTACTTTCTGTTGATTTTCATCACTCCCTCCATTCCTTTGACCTTGATCTTCTATACCCTCTTCTTCAGCTGGGTTTTCCTTAGTATCACTTCCTTCCACAGACTTCCTTGACAGTTCCGCAGTACTAGCTCGCGATCCCTTTGTGTTCATCTGAAAACTGAATTCACTGTCAAGTTTTTGAAGGAGTTACTACTTCATAGTTATTTACACTGCTATTTACATTTGATAATTTTTACACTCTAATATTTTGAATTTGATTTTAATTTATCACTTATACTGCCTCTTTCAGAAATCAGAGTCTTCTTTGCTCAGGTCTTGACTCAATATTTGTGCTATCATTTCATCCATGCTATTTAATTCATCATCAGGCAAGTATGAAAGTGAATAGTCATAGTTCTCTTCTTGAGATAGCCGATATTGCCAACTGCCAAGCACAAAAAATTTAACTAGTAGCAAACATGCAGTAAATAACATGAGTTATTTAGTGAAACATTTAGCCTAAGTAAAGTTTGTTATTTTGATCAATACTTTTTTGGATTAAACACAATATGGCTAATGTTATACAGTAATACTAATTTCTCTTAACTGAATTTTCTTGTTGACCCAAAAAACCTCTTTATACAATACAGAACAACTAGTTCCATAGAAATTTTTAGACAATTCAGATTTGTTGGCTGGTCTCTTAGGGTCTGAATTAGTCAAGTTTTATTTTTAATAGTTGTTGGTATATAATGAAAATAACGGTAACAACAATGTGTAACAACAACGTGTGTAAAATCTATTTTTAATCTATTTTTAAAATCTATTTTTTTTTTACTTATGGGGTTTCGAAAACCCCATAAGTTTCCATTTTATGGCGTTTTTAATTTTTAATATTAACCTTTTGGAGAGTAAGTTTGTTTACAAAATGTCTACAATGAAAACATTTGATTTCTTAGCTACAGCTGATTGGTTTACTTTCCAGCAATACGCTTTACTATCCAATGTCATCTGATTCATTCATTAAAGTAAAACTATGAAGTAAATATGTGCTGTACAAAATGAGCCACGTTAATAATTTACGGTTTTGGGGGATTATGTATTTACATTTTTAATTTCTGTCTGATTAAAAGTCGCGTGTTTATATGTTGGCCAAATAAAAATTAATTACCATGTTTATATACTATGTTTATTTTAATAATCACCTGTTGTATATCTTTCCTATAAAAGTTGTATTACAGTTAGGTTTGATTTGGGTTTGGATTGGATTTGAAAATTGTGAATTAATCCACTTTGATTTATTTGTTTCATGGGAATGTTATTAATATGTCTTATCGTTTCCGTATTGTTAATCATTATGCCGTGGCCCAGAATATATAACCGTTTACAATGAAGCCGTAATGCTATTCGACCTCTGAACATTGCCAATCTTAAAGTTAACATGTATTTACTGTCAGGCATTACGAAGTTCGCCGGGTCAGCTAGTACCTTATAAAGTTGGTAGCGGATTCTGAAACAACTGTATATTCTGAAATCATTTTAAGATACATGCATCTTTTTCTCAACCCAAGGATTAATGAAGTGCAGGAAAGAACAGGAAGCTGCAAAAGCCAGTGAATGAGTGAAGAGAATAAGTGGTGAAAGAAGAGGAACAGAGAAATGGATGCAATGTGTGTGTGCAAAATATTTGTGGCTGTTATAGTTTGAACTTCAGGGCTCCCGCAGGCCTATGTTAACCCTCCAAGTGCTATGACTATTTAATTTTTATGCAATCCTTCATAAAATACCAAGTCCTACAAATGCCGTCAACTTCCACCCAAGCCGGTCACCGTTTATTTAAGGTGGGCCCTCCACTCCATTATACCACACATTTTTAAGCCAAATTGGGATTGCTCATGGTCGGGATTCGAACCCTAGCACTTACAAATTTCAAGAACGTTACACTTGTCGACTCAGCGCTGTAACCGGTCCAGCCACCAATGCATACTCAAGCGTCAGAACAGAGAACTACTGGAGTAGTTGCATGTATTAGCTCGCAGATGGCAGCACCATAAGGGTAATTGTTGCAATAATTAATAATTGCTCCTCGCTGACATCTCACAGTGAGATGTTAGCACCTGGAGGGTTAAAATAAATACTCCAAAGTATACAGTATTTTTAATATAAATTTTGAAAAATAGATACAAGATACAATTTGCTTTCTGATTTTTTTAATACCATGAAAGTCAAAATTTAGGATTTAATTTCACTAATTTTACACTATTCTTATCTAAATAATGTAAGACTAACATTTTTAAGTAGCCTATGCTAATTAACAAAATTGCTGCTTTGGGGAGCTCTGAAAGTATGTATAGATGTTGCAAGTTAAAGTTTGTTCATAGAAAAAGAGGTAAATACTTAACTTTTAATCAAATTCTTCTGTGCTCTGTCTTCCTTATTTCCATCTGAGTAACATGTACTAGTTTATATTTAAAAGTTATTTCAGTAATTTAGATTGCACATTTTATAGAGAAACCATTAAACCCAATTTTTTTCTTTTACCGCCTTTATGTTTTTTTTAAAATCTTTATGTTATTAATATTGTTGCTTGAATATATCTCTGTAATTTCTAAATACAATGGAATAGCTATATGTTTTGACCATGTAATTTATTAAAATAATGAAGATTGAAACTTACCTTCATAATTAAACAACATGAATAATGAAGGCTGGTTGAATATAGTAAATTGAATCATTCAAAATAACAGTGCAATGTGTGAAACTAAAACTCAGTATGGTCGTATGGAGAGGTGAGGATATAAAAACTATTTTAAAAGCTTAAAAGGTTTATAACAAATGATTAAAAATTTATATTCTATTTTGATTAAATAATAAACCATTTCTTTCATAATTTCTACAAATATATTACCTTGATTTTATCTTGACCTTGATTAAAGTATAAGTTTTTACGTCTAAGGTAGAATAATTTGAGAGGACTTCAAGTGCTGTATATAATTTATTGTATTTTACATTATGTACTTTGTGTAGTCTGATATTATTTACAAATAAAAATATTTTACATGTTAACAAGTTAAGTGACCAACGTTTAGATAGATGGAGCATGAAACATGAAAGTGACATGGACTAAGGCACTATACTATCATTGTCTTTACTTTGGTCTGCTGCTAAATAGTAATTTTATAATAGACCCAAAGTAAAAACAGGTCTACTGAAGCTATAGCAACTGAAAAACATCTAACATTTACATGCTCTTTTACACTATAACAAGTAATAGTGAAAAAAGAAACACCTCATGAATGTATTAGATTCATTTTATGTCAACGAAGATATATTTTTGAATACGGTGTGTCAGTTTATTAATCATGTGTTTTAAACGGACATGTTTCCCTATTGCGCAGGAATATATGTTTTTTTTTTCTAGTAGTCTTTTTTACAATTTATTTAGTCTGTAAATTTGTTTACTTTTTTTTTGATGACTTGTATGGTTTGTGGATCTTTGATCTAGTTAATACTTTTTTTTTATATTGTATGTTGTTTTGGAACCTGCTGTCTTAATAAAAACATTTTCCTAACTGTTTGCAAGTTTATTATACTCTAAATTTGGTTTTTTTTGTGTTTTTTATGTATTGTAGGGTAGTGAATTGAATGGTTTAAAATCTATCTTTTTTTTTGGGGTTTTTTTTAACATATATTTGATAATTTGTGAGTTTATTTATGATTTTTCTGATGTATATATACCATTTGTTTGCTTCTAGTTCTCTAACTAATTGGTAGATTTACCTATAATATAATTTTATGTGTGGATTTTTAATTGTGTTTTATTTGTTTTTATATAAATTCACCATTATAATATCTTATTATTTTGGTATTTTATTGCGCTTGTAATGGGTCTTATCACAATTATCTTAATGTTTTTATTTTTGTCTTTGAATGTGTTGTATTTATCTTTAATATAATCTTGTTTTTTACAATATTGCAAACAATTTTACTCGTTATCACAGAATATTTTTTGATTTTAAGGTGTAAATGTTTATTGGGTTTTTGTTTTATGTGGGTTAATATGTGGGTGAACA
This sequence comes from Nephotettix cincticeps, assembly GCA_023375725.1. Lineage (NCBI taxonomy): Eukaryota > Metazoa > Arthropoda > Insecta > Hemiptera > Cicadellidae > Nephotettix > Nephotettix cincticeps. Next base: position 33,915,063 of record CM041787.1, on the reverse strand, counting down.
ATATCATTTGGGTTTGTAGTTTACATTGGTTGGGTTATGGTTTTAAATTGAATTGTTTTTTGTATGTTTTTTGTGTATTGAATTATGTTTTGATTTTTCGTGTATTTGTGATTTATAAATTTTATTTTGTTTCTTGTAGTTTGTAGGGGTTTTTTTTGTATTTATTATATGATTGGGTTTTGTTTTTGGATATGTTATTGGGTTGTGGTTTTTATGGTATGATGGTGTGGTGGGGTTTAATGGAGATGATTGGGGGTATGTTTTGTGGGGGTTTTGTTTGGTGGGTGTGTAGATTATATTGTTGTGGTCATTACTGGTTTTTTTATTTTTCAGCTTGTGTTTTGGTCATGAAACGTGGTGATTTTGTTCTTTGTGTTTTATTATTTGGGTTTTAACTGGTGTTGTGGGTTTATTTTTTTATTTTGTTTTTCTTCACAATGTGGTTGGGGTTTTATATGTGCATAGTGAAGTATTTGGATTGAAAGTTCATTTGGTTGATATAGTGTGGGGGATCAAGAGTTTTTAATGTTTATTCTTTTAATAGTTATACTATGGGTTTTGGTGAGTGGGTGTGTTTTATATTTGTAATTTTGTTTGCATTTTTTTTTGGTTTACTTGACGGGGCAATATTATTCTGTAATCTTTTTTTGTTGGTTCCATGTTTTATGTTGGTTTTTTGTATATATGTATGGGGTTTAAACATTATTGTTAATGATTTGGGGTCTGTTGTTTTATTTATTTTGGCCTGGGTTAGTATGTATGCTTCATAGTTATAGATTATTTTTTAGTGTTGGTTTATTATTTATTAGTGATCTTGATTTATGTGGTGATATGACAGAGTTTATCGTTATGCTATATATTAATATTTGGATTCAGTCTTTAGTCTTTTACTTTCTCCCCTTATTAGTATATGTATAAATGTTTGGTTTTTTTTCTTGAGTGGTGGTGGGTTGTATATACGTTGGGGTTGATAATAGTGGGTTTTGTGATTCTGGTCTGTGGGTGTGTGTTTGTGTGTGTTTCTGTGTGTGGGTGTGTGTTATGTGGTCAATGGTAGATGATTGGTGTCTGTGTATATATGATTGATATGTGTCTTCAATTTATTTGTTATGCTGAATTGTCTGATTTATGATATCATTAAAATTTATTGCAAACGATATAAAAATTTGAAGCTGGACATTACAAATATGCTATATGAACCATTTAATATGCATATTATATATAATAAACATAATTGAAATTGAGTAAAACATATTTTCCTATAAAAACTGTATTTTCCTGATGAATTAAGGACAACCTACTCCATTTAATAGTAAAAATTCTAACCTAATTCTAAGCGTATTCTTAAAAAAATATAAATCCATAAATGAATCAGAAATAAATTTAAGCACAATTCTTTTATGTGCTGTGTATTTTTAATTTGTATATGATGTGTTATCATAATTACTATAATGTAGACTTAGATTTCTATATCACATGTTTGAATTATAAACAAATATTAACTACACACTAAACCTTCTAAAATTCTATCTAAATCATAACTATCACAATTATTAATTTTCTTATTCAACGTAAGTACCATCAGAATCAAAAAGAAAGATAAACAGGTTGATATTATATTCCTAATTTCTTTTGAAATAAAAGATTAAATAACTTTACTAGAGGTTAATTATTTCTTGTATCAAAATAATATTGTTTTTAGATTAAAGGTACAAAAACAATAAGTTATAATGCCGTGAACAAATAGTTCAATTAAAAGTTCATAACCCTAAAGTAAAAACGCAATACTTACAAACTTTGTAATCTTCAAACCGTTTAAATAAACAGAATATTTTATACATTTTATCCGTGTCTAGAAATTAATCATTTGATTGTTTGCATGTTTTAGCAGATACTTTTAAAGGATTTTTAAATTTTGAGAATCAAAATTATAAATTTTGTCTTGTATGGATTTAGACATGAGAAAAATAATTAGTTATAGTTATTAAATAAAAATATTATGAACGAAATAAAATTTGAAGAAGACATCAGTTTAATTTTTTCTATTGCTGAAATTAGCCATTTAGGGCAAATTTGTGTAGAAAAAAGCTTAAATTTAAATATGTTTCCAACGCCTAGAATAATGAAATAAAATTGTATTAGAAAATGGCGAATGTTGTACTTTATACAACTTAACTCATATGTTTACTTGTTTAGGTGAGTATTTACAGACGTCACAAATCCCTGAATATGTTACACATTTACAAAGCCCACTTACTCCTTGGTTTCAGAGTCTTGTTTCTCAGCTTGAGGTAAACTCTCTTCCAAGTCTTCAACCACAGTATCAACAATTTCGTCTGCTTTCTCCTCCACCTTCTTCTCCACGTCGTCTGTTGCAGCTTCTACCTCTTCTATAGCATTACTTGCCTCTTCTTCTGCTGTGCTTATCTCCTCCGTCGCCTCTGCTGTCTTATCCTTCACGGTGCCAAACGCTGAACCTATCTTGTCCTCCACATCCTCAACAACGGATTCCACTTTGTCCTTCACAGACTCCCCGAAGTCTTCCACTTTTTCCTTCACCGAATCTCCAAAGTCTTCCATTTTGTCCTTCACCGACTCTCCCATATCTGCAAGAAGATGATCAAATTCAATTTATCATCTTCTTAAAAAAACATACAGTCTACTACTAAACTCTCTTAAAAACACAATGAAATAACAATGGTTAGTTAACTGACACATCCTTTCTCCGATTAAGATTTTTGGAGAGAAGGATTAACCCAACTTGCACCTGAAGACACATATTAACGTCCTCCTGATAATTTTTAAGTGACCACAGTGGCGGATCCAGGGATTGGCCTACCTGGTCTGGGCCTCCCCTTTTTTTGGTTGATGATTAGTATTTTTTAGTATAACAGTTAAAAACATACATTAATGATTTGGGGTGGCCCCCCATTTTGAAATTACTGGATTCACCCCAGTGCCCATCACCATAGGTCTAGGGCCTATGCGATGAATTAAAGACAGTCGCTTAGGCTATAGCTAGAGGTTAACACTTTTGATCTGACAGTCGCTGAACGCCGTGTGATCCAACAAAATGTAACTCACAGGGCCAGAGTGTTACCCCTGAGCTGCCTTTATCCGTTATGCTATAAATTAATATTCCTAGCAAATGAATCAGCTAGTCTTTTACTTTCTCCCCTTATACGTAGTATATGGAGAAAGTATTGTTTTCGTCAAAATTTTCGAATTTGAGTTGAGGGTGGATATATCCGTTTTGGGGTCCCCTGAATCCAAAAAAGTGGGTTTTGACGTGATGTCTGTCCGTCCGTGTGTCCGTGTGTGTGTGTGTGTGTGTGTGTGTCTGGATGTGTACAGTGCCACAGCCTACCCCGTTGGTCCGATTTAGATGAAATTTGGCATGTATGTATATATTCACGGTATCTCCAGGTGTTTTTTTCATTTTTTTGAATTTTTGATTTTTAAGGGTAGTTCACCCCTAAAAACCCTTAAAAAACGTGAAAAATCCAAATTTCTCAAAAACGGCTCTAACGATTTTTATTAAAATTTGACAGTTTATAGTGTACAGAGTACTAAATAATTTGACACCACCCGCATATCTGTAAAAATGACGGTTCAAAAGTTATGGGCATTTAAATGTCAAAAAAATCAAATTTTTAAATTTTCAGCGAAAAAAATAAAAGTAAAGTATAACTTGGCTGGTACCATTGAAACCAGCTTAAAAAACTAAACAAATTAGTATTTTGAATTATTTGTCTACGACCAACGGTTCCAGAGAAAATTTAAATTTACTGTCCACGATAAACGCAGTACGTTGTCTGAAAGCGCCCAATGTTATTCTTATGGAAAATTAAAAAAAATCAATTTCTTCCCTACTTTCCAACCGTTTTCCATGAAACTTGGTATGAAGCGTAAGGTCAAATCACCGAACAAAACCAGCTCAAAAAAGCTTGGTGTTATGGGGGGGGGGTGTCCCCCCCATACAATTTGAACAATGAATTATTAAATGATATTTAGAATTACTTTGTAGAACATGATAGTTTTATTACAGATTGTCTTTTTTTAAATTTACTATATACTATTAAGGGAGAAAGTATGTGTCAGTCCACTGGTACCGTTTATTTGGCTGATGATTAGTATTTTTAGTGTAACAGTTAAAAACATACATTATTGATTTGGGGTGGCCCCCCATTTTGAAATTACTGGATTCACCCCAGTCTGCCCATCACCATAGGTCTAGGGCCTATGCGATGAATTAAAGACAGTCGCTTAGCCTATAGCTAGAGGTTAACACTTTTGATCTGACAGTCGCTGAACGCCGTGTGATCCAACAAAATGTAACTCACAGGGCCAGAGTGTTACCCCTGAGCTACGGTGCCAGTTTTCATTGGAAAATGCAACCCAGATCTATTTTTGAGGTTCATTAAAAAAGTTGACATTCAATAAGTGAATCTTTCTTAACATAGTAAATTTTCTGTTTGTTCATACTGGACCCGGTTAGTTGCCTTTATTCGTTATGCTATAAATTAATGTTCCTAGCAAATGAATCAGCTAGGCTTTGTCAACACAACAAAAAAGTCATAGATCATATTGTAAGAATTCACTCTTATTCACATCACAACACCCGTTTGGGGTTGTGTAGGTGTCTCACATTGTAAGAATAAAAATGAATAGTAAGAACACCATTCATATAAAATGTATAGATTTTTAAAGTATGATCCCATATCAAAGTAATTTAGGAAACTGATGAAACTAAAATCTAAACACTGTTTACAAAGTCTTATATTTTAAACAATTAAAACATACCATTACATTCAATCATTATACAATTCAAATTTTGAATTACAGTACTCAAGTTTTTTAAAAGACAATAAACCAGAAACTTGACAACCTAACAATCCACATTATTTAAATAATTGAGTTTCTTTTGGTCACATAAAATAAATGCTTTCAAATTATATCAAATAAGAAGAAGTTACCTATAGATGTAAAGGTTTTTTTATTGTTAATGGTATATTAGCTTGGATAGGTAATAGAAGTTTGGTTTATAGTTTAAATTTTCCCACATTACTCAGCACAAATTGAGGGTGTGAGTAAACCATGCTAAAGGTTAAGTGAATTTGTCTAATTTTGTCACAGAATTCCAGGGATACTAAAAATAAAGAATAAAAGTTGTATTATTATTTCGAAAGGAACAGGTTTCGGTCTTTTAACAGACCATCATCAGCCGATGAAACAGGTATAGCACATGTTCGTCAAGATGAAACATTTAAAAATTCTTTTTTATTGTTTTATATGTCGTTTTATATTGTGCAAAGTAAGAATTTTTAAATGTTTCATCGTGACGAACATCGACGATGGAGAATCTGTTTTGTTATATGATACCTGTTTCATCGGCTGATGATGGTCTGTTAAAAGACCAAAACCGGTTCCTGTAAGGAATTTTAACAAAATTGACACCTGAAGGGCAGATGCCACTCATTTTTGGTAAGTGATTATTTAAAAGTTGTAGTACGGTAATAAGTTTTAAATAATGGTTATAACTTTGGACAAAATTATTGAATTATACAGTTTGGAATTAAATAATTTGTACATGTAATAAAAATAGTAACAAATAAATAATGATATAGCGCAGCACGCTGCACGGGTGCACCACTGCACATGCAATCATGATGCAGATTGTTCAACCAAGATTGATCGAGCTTCCTTCATCATGGAAAGAACTCTTTTATCACTAACTCCCTGAGTACCGGTAAGACATTTTAAATTTAATCACATAAAAATAATAATTGTAATTTTATTAAACCATATTAAGCGTTAGTTTTATATATCACTTTTACTAATTGAACGTTTCATGCAAAACGGTTCATGAATAAGGAAGAATAATTCGTTTTTATTTCTCATAAGAATTACGTTGGCCGCCCTTAGTCACATTCTGCTAAATAAGGTTTTGCTAAATATTGATATATGAGTAATCTAAATACGTCAATTTTGAAAATCAAACAATATGTGACACGTTTTATGTCGTAAGGCCGTAGGAATGCGTATAGTTGATTTGTTTGGCAAGAGGATCACCAACATCAACAATGGATGTTTGCTGCCATATGAGATAGTACTGAAGGACTATTTTGGGTTGAACAAATTTTATAAGCAAATACGGTTCTTAACTTCAATAGCTGCGCGTGTAATGTGAAAAGAACTATCAATGCAAAGGACTTTCTCTTCATTTATTGTTCTTTAATGAACTCTACATAGTTAGTTCCATACTCGATGTAAGTTTTTTTATCCCAGCTCTCATCTGTTACATTATAAAGAATACATAGGAAACTTAAAAATCAAACTACCCTATGATACTACGAGAGTACTATACCATGATGCTATAGGTTGCTTCTCATTCCGGTTTAGGGGGAAATACCCTCCATCTACTTCACCCCTAACCTGTTGCCCCCTCCTGGTAGGCAGCTCGCGCGTGACCGTGAGCGTGACGTTAGCGCGTGACAGGAGCGGGCGGCGGTCACTCGTATCTGATCACATTAAAGCTCCGACGCCGTCATTTACCATTGCGAACCCTTACCGCTCGATAACGGATTTGCATAATGTTGGGTATTTCGGTGGTCTTTGTTTCAACAGACGTCAAACTTGACCTTCCCGAAATATCTGGATCAGGAGAACATGTTTCTGACCCATAGTTAACGTAGTCTGGAGTCCCAGGCAGGTATTATAGTCAACTATGAATGAGAAATGAGTGTAAAGTGATTGTGGTGCGATCTTTGTAGTCTTGTTACTGGCTATAGTCTGTATATACAACAGTAACTTGGCAGATGGACCTTCGGCTACCTGCGGTGTAGCTGGGTCGGCCGTAAATGTCCTCCTCCCTCGCGCAGATGTGTCTGCAATGGGTTACATATTGGTGATACAACATCATAATCCTTTAAAACGAATCGGGGTTTCAAATTTTTCATGACGTTTCCGAAAAATTCAAATGAAAATAAGAAAAATGATACCAAACACGACAGTGTTCGCTATATAAATACTGTTTATATTGAGATATTAACTGTATACAGGGTGTAACAAAGCCCCTTCTCTCCTATTACTTTTTTATTTGTTAGAAGAAATAATTAACCTTTGGAAAACCATACAAACTCAACTTAAAGTATATTTTGAAGTTATCGAAAATTTTGAGTCCCAATTATAAATAGGTGATTTGGGGGACAACTCAAAATTTTCAAAGGTAAAGCCCCATTGTTGTGCACATAATTTTAAAGATCTTGAAACTTGAAGACGGACTAAAATTGGAGATCTCTACATCAACCCAGTACAAAATGGCGGCATTTCGAAAATAATGGGGTTTCAAATTCCATTCGCCCTTTGGTTTTGCTACAATTTAAATCGATTTTCAATGATGGGATTCATTGTAATAGGTACATATTCCAACTTTTGTAGTAATTAAACGTTTTGGGAGGTACCTAAGGTCTAAGATGTAGGAGTCAACTTCCGAGTTCCTTATGAGTGCTATTTTTTACATGTCGCATGACTAGCTTCTCATAAGGAATTAAGACCTTGTACCACCCAACATTTTTGAACATTGAATGTAAATTGTAGCAAAAACCAAGGGGCTAAGGGAATTAAATACCCAGTGTCATAATTTTACCACCTACATGCTCATAACTAATATCACATCCACCGAATATCGATCATAACTGCCCACAATTCCAGCTGGAAATATTTTGGATTTATATTTTTTCTGGATCGATATTTTTAGCTGGATTCACAAAATATTTGTTTCTATTTTAAGTACAGTAAAAGTAACCCGATATCTAGCATTACAATACTTTTAGACTTAGTAGCCTATAAAAGTGTTCTCAAAGCGCTGTCAGCAAATGAACTTTATTTAAGGAAAGTTCACTCTGAAAAATGCTTCAAAAGTTTTCCCAAATCACTCACGGGTGTTCCCAAGTCTCGCGTGACCTCTCCCCTCCCCAACCCTTGACCACTTCACCCTCGGCCAAGGGGTGGTGAGGTGGTTCGACGACCGCAATTCTTATCTGCAAATCTTTCATCCTCATAAACAAATCGGTTCGTGCGCTCAGTGCTGCTATCTGGCAGACTATCGGGGAACTAACGCAAGGTCAACATATGCATACGTTAAATGCGGCTTTACAACGACCACCAAGGCCGGTCGTTACGCGTGTTTATGACACTCTTGATAGCTTTGTGGGTTTATGGCTAGTTTGAATAATTTTTTTCGATTTAGTTCATAACGATCTCTTTTGAAGGGTTTGTTGTTTGTTGGTAGCCTAATGTTTAAATTTTCAGACTGTGTCGAAAAAATGTATTTACTTCCCTTTCGTAAATAGCTTAGATCATGGATGAGTCTAGGACTTTTGGCAACCTCGCCTATTCCATTCGTCATCGCAGGGGGCTATAAAAGTGTCAAAACCCGTGGTCTGGACTTTTGGCAACTGCTGTTCTCCCTGGTGGGGATTTCAGGGATTTAGTTCGTGCCGGGCGGGGTTGAGGGTGAGGGAGAAAGCGCGCTAGAGGTGCGAGAGAGGAGACAGCGGGCGAAGGCAGACGAACAAAATAAACGCATGATACCCAATTCCATTCAAATGTGAGATTACTAACCAAGAACTGTCTGTTGTCTAGTTTTAACTATGTTTAGAGGTACAATATTATAAGTTGTATCGGTCTTATTTGTAAACCCATACATACCTTCTTGAGGAAAGAATTAACGATTAATATTTCTTTGAAATCATAAAGACTTGTCTCTTTCAATTCATAATACTGTAATGATTTTATAACCAAAGTAAAGATATTCAGGATGTACAGAATCAATTAAACGAAATAGGCTATACTGTCATACACTTTGTTTTATTTGTTACAAATACAATTGGTATAAGACATTTTTACGAATGTAGGTGTTATATATAAATTTCACTGTATATATTATATAGAAATTATCAATGTGGTCACAAACCTCTTTGTCATAGGTTTCGCTCTTATATCTCCTGATTTCGGTGATTCCGGGGCGAGGGAAGGACTTTAATGAATAAGAGTGATAATTTGTGGGATTAAACTATGAGGCAGGGATTTTCAGGGAGGAAAGGGAGAATTTTTGGGATGAAACCGAGGTTGCCAAAAGGCCGCGGTCGAGGGCTAATTAGGGTTCCGACCCTCGGTGGGGGCTGGGCGGTTGCCAAAAATCCGTTTCCCATCATGGATATGCATAAAGGGAATGCTTTCACTCCACTTCAACAGCTGTCCTTATGACCATATGACGTCACTAGACCAAAACTTGATACGAAAGTGACATCATATGGTTATAAAGACATCTGTTTGGAACTGAAAACTGTTATATATTTGCTTCTTGTCTTTACATTGTTTTCTGTATTCATCTGTTAATTGAAACAGCTGATTTATTTTCAATGTTATTGTTTATGTTTATTGTTTTAGTTTTGTAATGGCGTGATTGCAAATATAGAGCTATGTGATAGTACTTAGATTTATTTTGTAGTTTAGGAGGAATTTTTCAAAAACATTCCCTTTAGACACATCCATGATCTAAGCTATTCCCAAAGGGAAGTAATTAGATGTTACTTTCTCTCGCAATTTAACGATAACGGAGGAATTGCGGAATGGTTCACGTTTCAACTGACTTGTTCTTAATCACTTCGAATTTCAGAGCGTTATGGGAACCGACGTTAAATGGTAGAGGTTCACTTAAGAGCTAAGGTTTCAAATTAAATTAACACAATTCGAATTCTAGAGGGTCAAGTGCAATCATTTTGAATTATTGAGGCTTAGTTAAGCGTCTAAAATACTTTGAACTATAGAAACGTATTTTTAGCGAATTTCCCATAGGGTAGAAGCTATTACCGTAGGACCCATGGCGAGACTTAAGCCCGGGACCATGTTATTTTTTCTTCTTTAGGTGCCCAGAGTCCAAAAACAATAGTCGTTACAATTTTTAAATATATATATGTGTCTGTGAACACGATAACTCTCGTAAAAATGGTGCGATCGAGACCAAATTTGGTAGAGACGTGTATTCCTACAAATGCTCGGACGAGTTTGTAAACCAGACATATTGGTCAATGGGAACGGGTAGTTTGGGGGGGTTTGTACCCCAAAATGGGGTTTTTTGCGTTTTTCACATGTAATTTTTAAAAATTTCTAATTTTATATTTCACCATTGGAATCAGCAAATAAATTGTTAAAGTTTTTCTTATCTAAACGGTAAAGATTTAAAAATAAACACAGTACGTTGTGTAATGTTAATCTTATGGAGGTGAAATAATATATTAAAAATTTTTTTAAATTGATATTTAGCTTCATGTGGTTAATGTATATCCATTTATGCTTAAAAATCATAGTTTTATGTGTTTATCATGGCAGCAAACCTGTATACTCTTTTCCCATATTAATCATATAGGGAATAGGCAAACTCCTTTGTTTATGGACAGATGTTGATGAAAGTTGATATAAATGTTAAGATAAAAATTATTTATGGTAGAAATGACTACTTTCAGTGTTCCTCACAGCAGCTAACCTGCACACTATTTCCTGTGTTAATCTTGTGGAGAATAGGCAAATAATTCTCATGTTTATGGACAGACTTTTATAAAACTTGTCATAAATTATTATTATTATATTATTGATTAGGAAATTTGCTGAGTATGCAGATCTGCTGCGACGGGGGTATTTCGATTATCAGATGTGTTCTCAGGGGACAGAAAAAATGTACGAATTCTAGAGGTTCCGAATTGCCCAGTTTCTACTGTAGAACGTTAGACGTTGTGCATACACTGTGATAGGCTACATGATAATGTTAGACGAACTTCCACTTCCTGGGCAAGGGTAATGATCGCGTGTAAGTAGGCCGTGGCTGTACAGGTATGAGGCATGCTGTTTACTGTATTGACCGGGCTGTGCGGCGACGAGTCTTGCTCAGCTGATCAAAGCGACAATGCACCGGATATCCGGTCTTGGAATTTTGTACAATCTGAGAGATATTCAGCAGGGCTGTTAATCCGAATCTTCTCAATTACCAACTGAAAATCGTAAAATTATTCAAATTTGTCGTAAGATACCCACATCATTCCGCCCGGATTTTACTAGGTATTTTTATCCTACTTGTTTCATAGCTGATACTCAATATCAGGGGTAAAATTGTCGGAAGAAATTCGTCACACAAACATGTTCTGCTGACCTGCAATAGACGCCCAAACATGACGCAGAACACAGAACAGCAGAACATGTAATGCGTGTAACATATGATGTTTTGAAGAAAATTGTTAAATGTAAAAATTTGTGTGATGAATTTCTTCTGACAATCTTACCCATGATAATGGAGTATCGGCTCCGGAAAATGTAAGAAAAAATAACTACTATTATTTTTAGAACTGTTTTAGAACTGGAGGCGTCATAATGAGTAAATACTAATTTAACATTGTATGGTTTTGAATTTGATTTAGAAACGGAAATAAGTTAGGTTCAAGGGGATTTTTTTAGAGATTGTTACCGTATTTAATTTTATACGTTAAAAACGTACGCCTCCTAACGTACACTTTACGTTTTGTAAGTTTATACGTGGCCAGTTTAAAGTATACGAAAATATCTCCAAAAAGTATAAAATAATGAAAAAAATCATCATTTAACAATAAGTGGTAAAATTTTCAACTTGATTGGTTGATATTTAAAAAGATATGTAGAAAAAACAATCATACTCCAAAAAAATCTATTTTTGGTATTATTATGTAATTTGAAAGCTAAAAAATAGATCTATAAATATGTGAAAAAGGTTCCAATGAAAAAAGAAACAGGGTTCTTGCAATTTACATTGAAAATATGGGTAGGCCAATATAGAGAAGTACCGGTAATCGTATTCGCTAATCGTTTTCCCTTAATATATCTAAAACTGTTAATTTGATATATTTTTTTCATTTTAACAGGGATTGAATTAGTTTAAAGTATAAAAAACCTCCTTTAAAAGGTAAATAACGAAAATAAATAACCTCGTCATAATGATCTCGTTCACACCAAGAAGAGTTACAATAAACCTTGGTTGCTTTACAGAAAGACAGATATTGAGGTATCCATTTCGCGTTTTCTTTGGTATGAAACGTGAAAATAATAAACATATTTATACTTCCAAGCAATTTACAGACAAAAGTTTATTCACATAGATGACAATAATATAGCAATAACTCGCTGCTCGCTTTTCACTAATTATACATGGAATGTTGTAGTTTATGGGGGGTTTCACAATAAATATCCATGTTATAAAAGCAGCTTGTCTTTGATCCTAAATCAATGTTACTCAACTAAAACGTCGTCATGTCGTTTCTAAGGATTGCCTAGGTCATTTCTGATTCTATCGATTCCTTGTGATTGTTTTTGTTTTACCTAACCACGGTTGTTATACAGCACGCGACCTGTGGATGAAACGGAGTTGCTGCAAAGCAGCTAAAACATTAATAATGACGTAATACGTCCATTATACGATATTGCAAAACAATTTCGTTATATTTCATTATGTTAATTTTTTGTGAGTTAACATTTTAAGAAAACTAAAGTTTAAAATTATAAAATTTAAAAATTATTAAGAGACAAGAGTTATGTCTAATTAATTCAATTTCCAATTAGATTAGATTAGATTAGATTACCATTTGAAATGGCGACCTACCGAGTACCCAGGAAGGTATTTTAAGCCAACCAAGTATGAATGAGAAATGATTGTGGGATGATTGTGGCGCGATCTTGTAGTCTTGTTACTGACTAAGGCTGACATGTTCCTTAGACAGGACTGTTAATAATAGCCCAACAGCCGATGGCAACTAAGGGACCTACAGTTTAACGTGGAATCCTAACCACGGCCTCTGAATTACGAATTGGTCTAATTATGAGGATGGTATTTGCGGATTAATATTCAATAGTGCGGACGTTAATCCACACAAGAGAACACTACACCCACCGACCATCGCTCATTACTATCTACAATTCGTGACCACTAAGTAGCTGGATTTCAGGACGTCGTCACCGTTTGACAAAAGTAACAGAGATTTTGTACTTTTACCAGTTTTAGATGTTACGATAACTGCGTAGTGAGGTGGCGAAGATAGAAACACCATCACACGGCACCCTTAACAGCTTTTAAGTTATTATAATTTAAAAACTTATTAATTAAAATGTAATGTTGATTGTTTTATAATTTGGGCATTAGTGATACAAAGACACACAAGTTAGTAAACAATCGATTGAAAAAGAATTAGGAATAAAATGTTTAGTAAAAAATACAAAATTGTGGATTTCCGGGTAAATATGCATTTTGGGAGGTACCAACTTTCGAACGTTTTTACTTATTTTGATCCTATAAACCATAATATGAAGATTGGTGACGCACTTTACAAACACTCTGTATAAGTTAGAAAAAATAAACTGCATCGGAATTGACACTTAGTAGGCCTACTACTTCATCATATACGGTTAGAAAAGATATATGTAACGTTTTAAAAAAGGTCTTCAGGTAAATTTTGTAAGGTAAGTGCCAATTTAAGCTAAATGTCTTTAAAAAACACTTTTTGTAACACTTGCCAATTTCTCTCACACGTTCTTTTTCTACATTTTTGTCAATTTTAGAGACGTGCCTTCTCGATCTATGAGGTAATAGCAAATAGTAACATATTTTGAATTAGATTTACTGTGTGTAGTATGAGCACCTAAATACGAGGTTCCAAGTTAAACAATAGAAGAAATAGGGAGGTATATGGAATTTTTGTTAGGTTTGCAATTAGAACACGAGCAACAACAACAATGATGTAAAAAATATACCACTTACAATTTAATTAGATTAGATTATATTAGATTAGATCATTGAAATGGCAACCATACTACAATGTAGGTATTTCAAGCCAAATATGAATGTGGATTGAGTGTAAGATGATTGTGGCGCGATCTTGTAGTTTTGTTACTGACTAAGGCTGACATGTTCCTTAGACAGAACTGTTAATTAATAGCCCAACAGCCGATGGAAACTAAGGGACCTACAGTTTAACGTGGAATCCTAACCACGGCCTCTTACAAATTGGTCTAATTATGAGGATGGTCTTTGTGGATTAACGTAGTATTCAATAGTGTAGACGTTAATCCACACAAGAGAACACTACACCCACCAACCATGGCTCATAACTATCCACAATTCGTGACCACTAAGTAGCTGGATTACAGGATGAGGCCACCATCCCAGTCAATTCCTGTTTCCTCCTCAACCAATAATCTGTAGACGAAAAATTTAAAATACTAAATCATTTAATTTTTGAGCAAGTTTTAATGGTAATAAAGAAATGTATTAAATTAGTTGTTTTGTAAAAAAAACTAAAAATTATGTTTTCCAAAAAAGACGGCGGTACAATTACTTTAAATCGTCATTTTTTCAGGAAGAATTCAAATGTTTGAGAAATTATTTCAGGAATTAAGAAACGTTTACCGTCCAAGACTCATAAGATGTTAATCAACATCGTTGCATTAGTTTTTTATACATGTATATTTACATGTTTTAAGTGTTTCCTACTTCCGGTCGAGATCATAAGGAGTTCACAAAAACGAAACCATAATTGGAAAATAAAACGTCTTATCTATCAATTAAAACAGTGACCTTCAACAACAATATCGAATAGAACAATAGTTAGACGTTTCGTCAATAATGAAACATCTTTAGCGAATTGCGAATTGCTGTTTTCTCTCAAAATAATGACTGCTTTGATCGGAACTGGGAACATCGATAGTCATAATCTCAGTTAAACAGCTGACAAGGATCGATGTAACCAAATCGATAATGGGTCGTTGACCTGTCAATGCCTCCTGAATACTTCACTGTCATAAAGCAATCAATACTCTAGTGTTGCAGAAAGCTAGGTATATACGGTACTTGGTCTTTTATTGGTTAAGTTTTGATGTTGGGGAGTTTGGATTTGATGGGTAGGTTAGAATAGATAAAACACAATGGTGTAGATTAAGTTATTTGAATTGAACTTCACATTGAACATCCATGTTTTTAATTTGAAATTTATATTGCTCAACACGAAAATAATGAAATTGCTTAGCTCCATTAAAATATAAAGAATGGACCATTTCTTATCTGAACCTGTAGCACCTCACCTTGTATTACATTGTAGTCAGATCTAGGCCTACATAAAACACCAACCAAATTGTTGAAGAATTTCTATATGCAACTGTCAATATCGCTTGAAATGGCAAAATGTCGTTCGTAGGAAAAATACAAATTTCATTAGAAGATATTTCAGAGGTATCTCTCTACTGTTTGAACCCTGTCTTCACAGTAAAGAACACTAAAGATGTTAAGGCTTTATATGATTTTCACCTGTTTGAGAAAAATTTTCCAACGAAAGTATAAGTATAAACATTTTTGTTTTATGAGGCGAGGAAGACGATAGGGTGAATTGTGTGATATATTGATACATTGCGGTTTGATACTGTATATTGAAATCATTGAACAATTTCAGTTTCCTCTTGAAACTGTGGAGTGGTAGTTTGGATTTATAGCAGTCTAAATGCAAGACAAAGCCTTGCTCACAAATAGTTTAACTTCTGCTCCTGACAAAGAACCACACGTCAAGTTATAAGAACAGTTACAGTATAAACCACAGACCGGTCAGTTCGCTAGTAACAGTAACGACCACCAGGCGGCGTGCGAGACCCGGTCATCGCTCCTTAATCCAGCGGTCATCTTGATTTCTCACGCAAATCTGCAATTCACTGGAGTTGAGCAATTTGCTGAAATTGCAGCACAGCAGAGCAGGCGAAGAGTAATAGATTTTTTAAGGGTAAAGAATGCTTTCCGGATGGGGTTTACCTTGAAGAATGCTTTTATACAAATTTTATGATGGCAATAAACTCCACAGGGATTTATCTGTCCAAATTATGGATTATATTCCTATGAAAACTGTACGCGCCAAAACAGGTGTCCGATAATTCAAATCCCATTCTTCATGAACCGATTAGTTAATGTTAACAGACTAAAATAAAAGGCACTTTTTTCGAAGAAAGATTTGGGAAATCCAGATCAGAATGAAATCTTTATTGATCCAGTAAAAAAACAATACATAATATATAAAAATGATTTTTTATACTTTTTAACTGAAATGGCGACCTACCCAGGTAGGTATTTTAAGCTAAGTATGAATGAGGAATGAATGTAGGATGATTGTGGCGCGATCGTGTAGTCTTGTTACTGACTAAGGCTGACATGTTCCTTAGACAGGACTGTTAATTAATAGCCCAACAGCCGATGGCAACTAATGGACCTACAGTTTAACGTGTAATCCGAACCACTGCCTCTGAATTACGAATTGGTCTAATTATGAGGATGGTCTTTGTGGATTAACGTAGTATTCAATAGTGCGGACGTTAATCCACACAAGAGAGCACCACATCCACTGACCATCTCTCACAACTATCCACAATTCATGACTTCCAAGTAGCTGGATTTACAGGACGTCGCCACCGTCCCAGTCAAGATTACAGTTTTATTATAAAAAAGCTAAGACAAACTAAAACTATAAAAAGATGGAGTAACTAAAAAAGGATCGATAAATGTTGGTCCCGAGGTTGAAACCTGTGCGGGAACCTGTACAAAAACAATACACTGTCCGCTCGAGCGGTAGGATTAAGATCGACCGGTCTGATTAATAACATACAACAATCCTAACAGTAGTTATAGATAATGAATATTCCCTTATTAAATATGATGATAATACCAAATACCCCCGTCGCAGCAGACCTGCGTACTCAGCGAATTTCCAAATCAATAAAATAATAATAATAATATATGGCAAGCTTTATAAAAATCTGTCCATAAACATGAGAATATTTGCCTATTCTCCATTAGATTATCATGGGAAAGAGTGTGCAGGTTAGCTGCTGTGAGGAACACTGAAAGTAAACATTTCTACCATAAATAATTTTTATCTTAACATTTATACCAACTTTCATCAACATCTGTCCATAAATAAAGGAGTTTGCCTACTCCCTATATGATTAATATGGGAAAAGGGTATGCAGGTTTGCTGCCATGATAAACAATAAACTATGATTTTTAAGCATAAATGGATAGATCTCAACCACATGAAGCTAAATATCAAGTTTTATCCAAAAATATTCATTAATATGGGAAATATTAATTTTGCCTTTTCAGGCTTAAGATTAACATTGGAGCCCCACAATACAACGTACTGTGTTTAGATTTTTTTATATCTCGGTAACCGTTGAAGATAGAGAAAAACTTTAAGGAACTTAATTGTGTAGTTTTTTAAGCTGATTCCAATGGTGAAATATAAAATTAGAAATTTTTAATAATTACATGTGAAAAACGCAAAAAACCCCATTTTGGGGTACAAAACCCCCCCCAAACTACCCGTTCCCATTGACCGATATGTCTGGTTTACGAACTCGTCTGAGCATTTGTAGGAATACACGTCTCTAAAACAGATCAAATGAATTTTTCCGATACTTAATAAAATTTCTAAGACATAATAAAAGTAACTTATTACATAACTAGGAAAAAAGACAATATTACAGATTAAATTGATATACTATCATACATATTTTCAATTTTCCAATTTGTCAGTCCTACTTGGTAGGTTTAATAAAGCTGGGTCCTTGAGATTACGTTAAATTTATATTATTTAAAGACCAATCGTTCTTTTGATTGTTTTTATAATCGTAAAGTTAGTAAGGTTTGAACACGGTGTGTGAAATGAACAAGGTAATGTTGCAGTTAACAAATTATACGGAACATCTGCGAAACGCACATAGTAGGTAGCTGATATGATTCAATCTGTTTACTTATAGAATAACATTTCAAAAATTTTGCCAACATGACCTTCCCCTAGATTTTCCATAAAACTTTCTTTGACTAACAAAGACAAACTTGTAGCATGCAACATTTTATACACATATGTGTTATTTGACTAACCAAAAGTTCCTAAATTCCTTTAACCTATTAAAACCCCTAATCATTTACATTATGAACTATGACATTTATACATTTTCAACCAGCCATCAACCACTCCACATTAACTCGCGGCACGCAATCGCCAAAGTTTAATCGTTCCCCGACGCGATGGTTGTTAAAACACCCCCGTCGCAGCAGACCTGCGTACTCAGCGATTTTCCAAATCAATAATATAATAATAATAATGACAGATGTGATCAATAACTGTCGATAAATATGAGAATTATTAGCCTATTCACCATATGATTAACATGGGAAAGAGTATGCAGGTTTGCAGCTGTGAGGAACACTGAAAATATGCATTAAAACACATCAACTATGATTTCAAAGCAATTGAAGGATAAGATCTCAACCACATGAAGGTAAATACCAAGTTTCATCCAAAAATATTGATTGAAAAGTGAAATATTTTTTTTATCCTCCGAAAGATTAACATCGGAGCCCTAAAATACAACGTACTGTGTTTAGATTTTTTAATATCTCGGTTACCGTTGGAGATAGAGGAAATCTTTAAGGAACTAATTGTGTAGTTTTTTAAGTGTATTCAATGGTGAAAGATAAACTTGAAAAAAACATTTTAAATTACCCATGAAAAACTAAAAAAAATTGAGTACAACTCCCCCAAACTACCTGTTCCGATTGACCGATATGTCTGGTTTACGAAACGTCTCTACTAAATTTGGTCTCGATTGGACCATTTTTTAAATTATATAAATTTTAACGACTATTGTTTTTGGTCTCTGGGCACCTAAAGACGAAAAAATAACATGGCTTAAGTCTTGCCACGAGACCTACGGTAATAGCTTCTTCCCTATGGGAAATTCGCTAAAATAATCATTCACGTTTCGAGTTTGTTATATTAACAATTTTCGCAGGTGACCTAGTGAGGGGTGAGGGCGTTGAGGGGGTCAATATTGAGATTGTAGGCTGTAGGGGTCGCACGTTGCACGCGACCTGTGACCTTGGAACGGTTACAATTTACGAGTAACGGTTGTAACTAACTGATGCAAGTTATAACAGGGTAATTTTAACGTCTGCTTGATATCATCGAACGCCATAGACTTAATCGCAAGGCTTGACAATTTCATTGAACTTAATGCGCAGTAGGCCTATCTATTTAGAGAGGAAGTTGAACAATCAGTTAAATTATAGGAATAAGGTTAGATTAGATTAGATCATTGAAATGGCAACCATACTGCAATGTAGGTATTTTAAGCCAAGTATGAATGAGGATTGAGTATAGGAAGATTGTGGTGCGATCTTGTAGTCTTGTTACAGACTAAGGCTGACATGTTCCTTAGACAGGACTGTTAATTAATAGCCCAACAGCCGATGGCAACTAATGGACCTACAGTTTAACGTGGAATCCGAACCACCGTCTCTGAATTACGAATTGGTCTGATTATGAGGATAGGCTTTGCGGATTCAATAGTGCGGACGTTAATCCACCCAAGAGAACACCATATCACCGACCATCTCTCACAACTATCCACAATTCGTGACCTCCAAGTAGCTGAATTACAGGACGTCGCCACCCAGTCCAGTAAGGGGTTGAAACGGAAGTGACGTCATAAAATGGTTATAAGCACAGCTGTTTAGAGGAACTGAAAACATTACTTTAGCTATTTATTACCGAAGCTAATTTCCAAAGGGACGTAAATATATTTTGTTTTTCGTATTAATATCGAAGTGCCTATTTGTACGTCTAAATGTGCATATGGATACTCGGTAAGTTAGGTTATGTTCTTTGTATAATTATAAAAGATACCATTAACCCTTCCGGCAAACGGCGAACTTCTACCGTTCCTGGTTTTTCTAAGAAACATTGACGTCATGTGGAACAGACGTGTGCGGTAACGGCTCACGTCGACGTGCGAATAGCCTCTACCTATCAATATCAAATAATGAACACGAATAAATGCATTAAAAGGTAGAAAATGCTAATAATGTACGTTTGTTAATGGAAAATGGTATATCAGTTTAGGCTCCTCATTACTTACATACCTTTGCTCTCCATTTTCTGTAGTTTTCATTTTTTACAGGACCTCTCAGCGATTAAATATTGTGGAATTATTCAATTATGTACTTTTTGCAATCAATTAAAGATTTTCAAGGATTTTTATATTTTCAAAAATGTTCAAAATAACAAAGGTAACGTGATAAATAATAATTTGTATAAACTGTCATTAAAATAAATATAACTTAACTAATTTCTATCACGTTTGAAAATTCTAAAGTTATTTTTAAAGTATGAATTTAATCCGAAACGAGTGGGTTTTAACACGTGTGGGTAAGCTGCACGCAAACTTTGCGTGTTGTTGAGTGTAATTAGAAACGGAAAATTATGAATTAATACTATAGTTTTTGTTCAGAGCTGTTAAAGTTTATTTGTTTTTTTAAGGAAATGTTAATTAAAACCATAAAATAACACGGTAAGTTTAAATTAAACCCCCAGATAAACCTTACATACCGTCTTTTCTGTGATTCTAGAACTTGAAAGAGTAATTTGTATGAGTGAGAGAGATAATGCAACGGAATAAGTTAACACACATCAGCTACATTAGTGGTTGCAGTAACAGTAAAGGGGTTATAGCAAAGAATATTTAATAAAATAATAATATTGATTATATTTCAATATTATTTGGTTATAGTCCATGCTCCTACTGTTAAATAAAGGGATTTGCATGCCCATATCCAATACTATAATACGAGCAAGGTTTGTATATATATATATATATATATATATATATATATATATATATATATATATATATTTGCACACGGATCTCGAAAACGGCGCCGAGGATTTTCTTTAAATTTTGGAAATAACTAATTTCCGAGTAGAAAATAAGTTCTAGATAGGTCTAATGTCCAGGAAAATTCGTGTTTTCTTGTAATATTAAGTTTAAAATCTAAAAATTTAACATTACGCTTATGGAATCAAATGTAAACAATGCAAACCAAAACAGCTGTTTATAAACGTTTGACAGTTCTTGATTGAAGACGGCAAAGAACAATATGTGAATAGAGGTTTTTCATAAATATTTATTTTATGTATGTAATAAATGTAAAATTATCAGGTTACTAAACAATTTGTAAAAACTTAAGGATTAACATAGCTGTGCGAAATAAAAGCAGAAAAAGTATTTCCAAAATCTTCCGTGTTTTGATAGAAAACGTATTCGTTGTATTGCTTGAAGCCACTGTAACAAACTAATTAATTGATGTAAATTAAATCTCTCTTTTGCTTTTCAATCCTCATTCCGTTTATAAAAAAATCAGTTGATCACAGGCTAATAATAACGGTATGGGTAATTAAACAGTAAATGATCGGCTTTGGCTTTTGGAAAAGACGTTAAACGACATCGTTCAATTGACTAACCTCGTAGCCGAGTTGTAGCATGTCGGCCTCAAGAACTATAGGCCGCGAGTTCCATCCACATAAATGTTTTCATTGAGTAATAAATGTGTTTTAATTTTTCTAGTTAATTTTTATAATAAATGTCTTATTCTAAACGAGCAAAGCTCGGTCACCAGGTACTATAATATAATATATTAACTGGCTGGGTGGTGTAGTGGTTATAATACCCGCCTTCAAAACTGAAGGTCGCCGGATCGAATCCCGCAAGGGTCGAATCTGGACCCAGTCGCCATTTGTCATTGGGCTACTAATTAATTATGCTTCCTAACTACAGGTCGACGTTAGGTAATAACAAGGCCGGGGTTTGGACCGTTCCCCATCAAAACGTTAAAAATGCCACTGGCGTAGAAATACACAAAATAAAATAAAAAAAATATCAGCAAGGTGTTGTAAAGGTACTCGTATATATCGCTGCAGTATTTCCAAGGTCATGCTTAAAGGTGTTTTCCTAGTCTTTATAATCGAAGTTTCACTCTCGATATGACATTGATAAACATGTTATAGACGTAATTGCTTGCGATTAGATATCTTCAATTGTATTTGTGATCATCGATCAAGAGGGTTTGTTCAAATGAAGACACAAAATGATAATGGAAGACGTACCAGACTGCTTTGTTCCTATAAATTAGGAGAGCCATTCCATTTGGCCCCTTTCCTAGGTATTTTTTACTCTTTCCCCCTATACGATGGTATAAGGAGAAAGTACTGTTTTGGTCAGAAATTTCGAATTTGAGTTTTGGTGGATATATCCATTATAATGCCCCTCAAAAAAAGTGGTTTTAGAGTGATGTCTGTCCATTGTGGGGGGATGTGCAGAAGCTTAGATGTTAGTGCCCTCTGAATAGAAAATGAATTAATGAATCAATGATGTCTGTGTGTGTGGGGGGGGGGGGTGTAACAAAGTATAGATACGAGACTATTAGTCAGATGTTCATGACATTTGGCATTAAGGTGTCATCACTCAACAAAATCTTTCAAAAAGTTTGGTTTTATGTTTAGGTAGTAGCATCCCTAAAAGTTCTAACAATCAATTTAATTTTTATTCTCTTGTTACTTTCTACTTTTATAAAAAATGGATGATTATGTTTGAAACAAAAAATATTAAAATTAAAATTAAATCATATTTAGATAAACGTTATTGGATATGATGATTGTATTAAAGATTTCCGTTTAAATTGACATAAGGGAGAAAGTACGTGTTAGTCCATTGATACAGTTTAATTCGGTTTAGCGAAATTCACGGTTTAGAATTATAGATTAGATTATTGAAATGGCAACCATACCACAAGTTAGGTATTTTAAGCCAAGTAAGAATGGGGATTGATGAGTGTAAGATGATTGTGGCGCGATCTTGTAGTCTTGTTACTGACTAAGGCTGACATGTTGCTTAAACAGGACTGTTAGTTAATAGTCCAGCAGTCAATGGCAACTAGGGATCGTCAGTTTAACGTGGAGTCCGAACCACTGCCTCTGAATTACAAACTAGACTACCAATGAGGATGGTGCTTGTGGATTAACGTAGTATTCAATAGTGCGGACGTTAATCCATACAAGGAGAACAGATATGAATCTTCTGGTCTTTGTCCAGTAATAAATATACATAAAACTCATCATAGCCAACATTACATTTTAAGAAAATTTATTTATACGTCAAACGTCGGTGTCTTTGAATCAGATTGTTGGAATTTCACTTTTAGGTGTAAGCGACTTCCTTGTTTGTTTGATCACCTTGCAACTTGTGGAAAGCGTCGTCCTTGGCGTTGCTAACTCCGTCGATCATCTCCTGGACCGGGAGGGCGTCCGCCATGCCCGTGACCGTCTGCCGCACCTTGCCCGCGACGCTGCCGTCGCCCGCCAGCACCCCGGGGTCTGCGGCGCGTAGGTCGTAGGGAGGCGCCTCGGGGGAGGGCCCGGACGCCGTCAGAGGGGTACTACTCGCACATCCCATCGTCGCCACTTCACGACTGTCGACTGACCCGTGCCCGTGCCGGTGCCACCCCTAGGTCGATACATCGAGCGATCCGGTGCGACTGTCGACAACGGGTACCTCGCGGTTGAACAATCGAATTGTTACGATTTGTTTGGTTTATTTGTGAATCCTAGCATAGCTAAAAAATTATAAAAGATCGAGACTGCGGTGGGCAAAAATCCATCCATTTGTGAGGTCAAATCCAATCTCAAAGAAACATAACAGCAGCAGTAATTTCATTCGCGTATTCAAAACGTTCAACTGTTCATCTTGGACAAAAACGTAGGTAATATAAATGGTAGAAGATCGAAACTGCGTAGAGAGACAAATTACTGAAGACTGAAGAGTTTGAGATGATGTAGAGCTAGATAAAGAGAGAAGGTAGGGTTTTTGATTGGCTTAAACCCTCTAAGGGCCTTAGGATAGTGGTTACCTTCTGGCTCCGTATCTTCCCTTAAGCCATAAGAGTAATTAATTGCAAGGGAGTGTATACACCAATTTAAAAATCTTAACTACTTAAATTAAAATGTGTATTATGTAATTATAACAAAAAATACGTCAATTATTTGGTGACAGTGTTTGGTGGACCGGCCAAGTATACCAGTGAATTTACACTAATTTTGGCCGACGAAATAAGTAGTTGTCTGATACTGGGCTCGAACAAACACGTCAGAATTAAGACACACATAATCAAATTGGCGATAACTCTCAAAACTCTCGACACGCAGAGGCAGGCAGATTAACAGATTTATTGATCATTATTTTTTATGGTTGAATTTTACAGATATAATGTCAGCAATAAATAATGTTGAATAAAAACAATATGGTACTAAAAATCATGTTTCTGTTTTGCCCGACCGACCTTGGGATACTGATGATGACAATGATGAATCCGCCACGCAACATCTTACGAGCATTGAGTTGATAACGGACGCCTGACAACATCTCGCGCCGAAATACTACACGACGGCCCTGTACTGCTTATATTTATAAAACTGATGTAAAATTATAATGTAAAATGCTAAGGGTCTAAAAAATACATGACACCACATGCATGTCTGTAAAAAGTACAGCTCAAAATGTATGGCCTCTTGAATGTCAATTGCTTGATTTTTCTGTCAAAGCAAAAAAGTTAAATAATGCGTCTATTATCATTAAACATAGTTCAGAATGAGTATCTTGAATTACTATTCGACAAACGGTTCCAGAGAAAAGTTGAATTTATTAACGACGCCTAAGAGCTCCCAATGTTATTCTTATGGGGAAAGCAATCAAGATTTATTCGATATATTTACTAGATTAGGTTATACTAGCCAAACTACCCGTTCTTCGCACGGGCTAAAAAGGATGAAAGGTGTAGGCACGTAGGCACTAC
>CM041787.1:33864298-33890167 GCA_023375725.1 Nephotettix cincticeps | reverse complement strand
AAATAGGCAAATAATTTTTCATGTTTATGAATAGATTTTTATAAAACTTGTCATATATTATTATTATGTGATTGATTTGGAAATTCGCTGAGTACGCAGGTCTGCTGCGAAAGGGGTATTGTATTCATGCGAGTACATTGATTGTTTGCTAGGACAACATGGATTTGCCAGCTTTTGGAGTGGTGACAGTAGTGGGGGCGGTTGTCATCGCCCTGCCGGTCCTCGCCCCAGCCGTGCTGCCTGCCCTTGGCTTCGTAGGCCCCTTGGCGGGGGGCATCGCTGCCGGCGCCCAGGCCTACGTCGGCAATGTCGCTGCTGGAGGGATTTTCGCTACACTTCAGGCCATGGCCATGGCTGCTCCAACCCCTTAAATGTATGCGGCTATTGTGTATGAACATTTATTAACATTATGTGTAGGAATTTATAAAAAAAAAACATTTTCTCTTAGAGTTTATTAGTGTAAAGTTTGTTAAGCCATAGTGTTACTCAACTCGCTCAGTATATGAGACAGTGGGCGGTCAAATTTACAACAACCTAAAAACCTAGATACACATTATTAAAATTTACTTGTAATTTATGCTTTGACACTTTCTAATGCTAACACAGTTTACTATATTAAGGCACTCATGATAAATGTAAAATTGTTAATAATATACTTGTTTTTCTGACTGACCAAGATTCTTTGCTCTAAGAGAGTTTGACTGATTCTAGATCAATCCTACTAGAATTTTTTACCATCATTATAAACTTTGTATGTCATATGTATGAATATTTAATGTAAAAATTATTGTGTAAACGTTTAACTTAATATAAAGATGTAGTGGCAATGATAATGACAGGGTAAAAAATATCACCTCTTTTTTGAATATTTTATGAATAAAATTAGGTTTTAAATACGTTTTTTGCATTTTCTTTCTAACCCTCCAGTATTTATGTTGGACTTTAAGAGTCAACAATAGATGTGATAATGAAATGAGTTTCATGAGTCTTTTTTGTTTTATTGGTGAAATAATCAATGGATTAAATTCAGGTAGAAAAGTGAGTGGGTTATTTTAGATATAAGATAGGCATTTCATACAGTCAATCATTTAATGTTACTATCTAATTTATTTTATTATTTAAATTATTATTATTTATTCTAATTTATTCACTATTTGTATATTGGGCTCAGTTCATAAATGGTTTAAAGTTATTTGAGAGAGAGAAAAACGGGAATATGTTAGAGTGTATTCAACTTGTAGAAAAATGAGAGAAATAAAACATGGGGTGTCTCAGGGTTCAGTGCTAGGAACAGTGTTGCCATGGGCGGAGATAAGTGGGGGCATGGGGGCAATGTCCCCTAGACTTCATGAAAACTTTTGAATTGTTTTACCAATCTTGACAGTTATGATACAATATTTTATTTAATTAATATATTTTGATGGTTGTGATGGAATGTATTTGATGGTTTTTATTGTGGTTTTATCCTAGTTTTAAGTAAATGTTTCTTTTCCTCTATTTTTAAGCTTTATTGTGACGAAAAGTAGAAAAATAACTCCATAAAACCCCCCCCGCCCCGACATATAACCTTTTTTTAAATGTTAACCCTTTTAAGGAGTGCGGACATCATATACTGTAATATCCAATTTCGATTTGCCCAGAGGTGTAATGTTGAAAATCTAAAAAAATTTAAAAAATGAAGCTGTCAATTTTCTTAGTTTTGATGAAATATAAAATGTGTTTACTTTTATTGAAAAGTCAATTAAGTTTAGTTATTTTAATTTTCTCTTATTTATTATTTAACCCTAGAACGGACGGGCTGGGTCTGTGAGACCCAGGCGCGTTTGTTATTGTTCTATTCAAGGTCATTGGTCCATAAAAACGCCGAGGTTCTGTGTAGCTTCCTAAAATACTCCAGA
This sequence comes from Nephotettix cincticeps, assembly GCA_023375725.1. Classification (NCBI taxonomy): domain Eukaryota; kingdom Metazoa; phylum Arthropoda; class Insecta; order Hemiptera; family Cicadellidae; genus Nephotettix; species Nephotettix cincticeps. The sequence continues at coordinate 33,888,269 of CM041787.1, read as the reverse complement.
GAAAGCAATAGTGTAGTAGGTTTTTCCACTGCAACCCTCAGTTTGCAGTTATCAACTGGTTTTGGGGGAGGTGGGTCTGTCAGACCCAGCTCGTCCGTTTACGTAACTTTATTCGACCGAGACAAGTTTATGTTTTTTGTATATTTTTTATTCATATTTTTAAAAAATTTACTCTTTTTAACAATTTTATGTACCTACATAGATAAGTGATTTTTAAATAAATATGGATAGCCGAAAACGACCAAGTAACAATTAAATCGACCGAATTGTGTTCGAGGTTCTATTGGAAAGTGAAGTTGGTGATTTCGACAATGATCCTGACTTTCTTTTAAAATGTGATAATAATATGATTAGTAAGATTGAAGAAGGGATCAACAATGAACCTGAAAATAATTCAGACACACATGCTTTGAGTGAACAAAGTGTAAAATGTAATTACGAGATGTTGTGTAACTACTGTTTTAACAAATAACTTTTTAATGAAATTCGAGCCCTTCAAAAACGTATTATTTTAATTGATAACTACTTAAAAGTATTTTTACACAAAAAGTATTTCATTTTCTACAATATTCTTGTATTTAATATCTAAATTATAAAATTTTTATATTTTTACTAATTAGTTTTAGGAAAAACATTCCATTTTCTTTAAACTCATACAAGAATGTTGTATTATTTTCTAAATATGTTAGTATATTTTTATATTTAATCAACACTTTTATTTTACGATGTATTATATATGAAGCTTTGATTAAAAAAAACTGTTAGTGTAAATTAATTGAATTAGTATTTTTTGAGATTTTTTAGTTTTGGGTCTGTCAGACCCAGCACACTTCTTGAACACTTCTTTGTCCAATTTAGGCTAGTATAAGTTCAAAGGGAATTATGTAAATAATATTTGTAGTGGAGATGATAGACGCTGATAAAATATTTTATGTGTAGATAAGCAACCTCATACAGGCTTTGCCTTAGATGCGTAAATTTTCCAAACTTTTTAAAGTAAAGTAGGTTATTTTAAAGTTTTTTTATGTTTATGTTACTATTGAAATATTTATAAATTTGATTGATTTTTTAGCTATTTATGATAAGGTGAACTATGTAGGTGTATGTAGGTATGAGTTGTATATATTCAGTTTGGAAAATAAATATCGATTAAATCTTTTAATTATATAGTTTCAATACATCTATATAATTTTTAAAAGTATACTTTTAGAATGGGGGTTATAGCCTAACAGTTCACAGGTTCAGTTTATTAAATTTTTATTTTACAAATACGTTCTAGTACCGGGTACAGTACTGTACCTAAAAATAATAACTTTTTAATTGATTTTTTATTCGTTATATTTAAAATTTTACTCTTTAATAAGAGAAACTTTTTGTAATGATCATAGGAATGTTGAGAGAAATCATACATTTTCCGAGGTCGCAGTTTTGAGGTCAAGCCTCAGTCCCCTCGTATCAGACTGACCTAAGATAAGTTGACTTGCATAAACTCCACGACTGCTTTGAAAATTGAAACCACATTACTGGTGTTCAGCTTCATGTTTGGATACAGTACTACCAACATACTGCAGTTAAGAAGTAAATTCAACTGCACAAAGTTTCACAGTAAAAGCAAGAAACCAAAAACACCCTGTTTTGTGTGAATTCATTATTTTATGACATCTAAATAAATAAACTAAATTTGTACATTTCTCAGAGTTATTTATTTTTTGGTTATTTTTACGTTTCGTGCTTTGGAGAATCCGAAAAAAATCGCCGTCTTTTAAAAAAACGTGAAAACTTATAACAATGAAACTTATTTCATACATTCTCTTCGTTTTTTTGTTCACAGCCCCTTAAAAAGTAAATCACGAGCATTTAAAACCCCACTTTTTACGCGATATTTGACGCATTTTGCTGGCAATTAATTATCAATGAATAACCTACTAGTAATAATCAGCTGTATTTGTAGTTTAAAGATTTAATAGAAAGAAAAACAAACAGCTCTTAAATAAATCTTAGTTAGTTTATATTGGTCATTGATTTTAAAACTCGTTTTGAAATCATAATATATTTAAAAAATACTTTAAAGTATAACTAATCATAGTATTGGTTTAATTGTCAAGTAATACTAAATAATAACGCTGGATATCGATTTATTTCCTTTGTACTGATTTGTTTTGGATTTCAGGTTCACATTTTGGTATGATTATCTTTTTCTTTGAACTGAATCCTATAACCAGTACTAAGGACGGACTTACTGTTAGTCTTATATAATTCAGTAGTGTATTTAGTAGTGTATGTGTAGTGTATTTAGTAGTTTAATTCAGTAGTGTGTTCATAGGTTAACTGTATTAATGCATTATAGTAGAGTATACAGTAATATTATTTTCGCATGGTTGGCAAACTTGTAATATCGCTAGAGGATATTTTCATACGTTCACTCCAAATTTAGAACAAACCAGCTAACCAGTTTTGTGGCTGCGCTGCAGTGGTGCGAAGCGAAGTCTCACTCACTTTTCCTGGTGTACGGTTGCTTGATTGGAGTCCATTCTTTGTAAGTATTATGTAATGATGTATTACTCTTATAAAATTTATTGAACAGTTAATCCTTTGGGTCAGATGTGCCACTTTGGCCCTCATGATTTCTGTACCAGCTCTCTGTTAAGCTGAAGTTGTCTTCTCGGGTGGACCACAATTGTGGCCGCTGCTCGGAATAACTTTTGTTGATTTGATTTGTTGTCTGAGGTCGGATGGGCGACTTTAGCGACCAGTTGTGCATTCTCTACGCGGTAGGTTAAACCACTTTGGTGGACCTTCAAACTATTTGTAATATATACTATATATTTTTAATAACTATATAGTTACTATGAAAAATAAACGGTACCAGTGGACTGACACATACTTTCTCCCTTAAGTAAATTTAAAAAAAGACAATCTGTAATAAAACTATCATGTTCTACAAAGTAATTCTAAATATCATTTAATAATTGATTGTTCAAATTGTATGGGGGGAACCCCCCCCAAGTAATACCAAGCTTTTTTGAGCTGGTTTTGTTCGGTGATTTGACCTTACACTTCATACCAAGTTTCATGGAAAACGGGTGGAAAGTAAGGAAGAAATTGATTTTTTTATATTTTCCATAAGAATAACATTGGGCGCTTTCAGACAACGCACTGCGTTTATTGTGGACAGTAAATTTAACTTTTCTCTTGAACCGTTAGTCGTAGACAAATAATTCAAAATACTAATTTGTTTAGTTTTTTAAGCTGGTTTCAATGGTACCAGTCAAGTTATACTTTACTTTTATTGTTTTCGCTGAAAATTTGATTTATTTGACATTTAAAAGCCCATAACTTTTGAACCGTCATTTTTACAAACATGCGGGTGGTGTCAAATTATTTACTGTTCTGTGCACTATAAACTATCAAATTTTGATCAAAATCGTTAGAGCCATTTTTGAGAAAATTGGATTTTTCGCGTTTTTAAGGGTTTTTAGGGGTGAACTACCCTTAACAATCAAAAATTCAAAAAAAACGCCTGGAGATACGGTGACTATATATATACATGCCAAATTTCATCTAAATCGGACGAACAGGGTAGGCTGTGGCACTGTACACATCCAGACACACACACACACACATACACAGACAGACACACGGACGGACAGACATCACGCCAAAACCCACTTTTTTGAATTCAGGGGACCCCAAAACGGATATATCCACCCTCAACTCAAATTCGAAAATTTTGACGAAAACAATACTTTCTCCATATAGCCTACTATGTATAAGGGGAGAAAGCAAAATAATTTGTGGCCATGGCCATAGAAAGTGTCCGTTCCAATCTCGTAGAACAAATAGGTTAGTGTAATTATCAGCTGATATGGATTTAACAGCTGTAGGCAGTAAAGTGGCCCATCTGACTGAGAGGACAATCCTTAAAAACATCCATCCAACTCAAACTCAACTCAACTCAAAGGGTTAAAATGTTGATTATGATGCCAATTTTACTGATGAATGATTACAGAGCTACCGGTATCTTATTACAAAAAATAAATTCCTTAGGTGTAAAATAATCACTGCTTATTTGTGTATTAACCTAAATTGCCATTATTCTTGCTATATGGTTTATATTATAAGAGATAAAAATGATAATGGTTAAATTATTAAGTAGGAAAAATATAAATGATGTAAACCAAACAGTGAAAAAAATCAAAATTAACTGTATAAAATCCAACTTAGAAGACACTAAATGTACTTATTTTTCAATATTTTAGTTTATATTTTGTCATAAGAAATATTACCTTTTACAAATTATTTCATATGATAACAAAAATATTTATAAGCAAAATATCATTTAAAAATTAACGGTGTGAGCGGTTTCACTGGTACTTTATTCTCAAATACAGTATCAAATAAATAAATGAATTAATTTTTATTTCAAGTTATTCGCAATCAAATACTGTACCTCTCAAAAATTAAGTGAATTTAGGTACTCACAAATATCCATTTTGAATATATTTTCATTTTTACCCCAAAAAAGGTTTTTTTCACTTTTTCCATGTAATTTTTAAAAATTTAAAATTTTTATCTTTCACCATTAGAATCCGCTTAAAAAACTGCACAATTTTGATTCTTAAAGTTTTTCTCTATCTCCAAAGGTTACCGAGATATTAAAAAATCTACGCACAGTAGCCTACATTGTATTTTGGGGCTCCTATGTTAATCTTATGGAGGATGAGATAAATTAATATTTCTCTTATCAATCTGTATTTTTGGATGAAACTTTGCATTTACCTTCATGTGGTTAAGATCCATCCATTATGCTTAGAAAAAAATCATAGATTATGGCTTTATCATGGCAGCTAACCTGCATGCTCTTTTCCCATGATAATCATATAGAGAATAGGCGAACTCCTTTATTTATAGACCTTTGTTCCTTTGTTGATGAACGTTCTTATAAATGGTCAAAATAAAAATTGTTGATGCTAGAAATGCCTACTTTCAGTGTTCCTCACAACACCAAACCTGCATACTTTTTCCCATATAATCTTATGGAGAATGGGCAAATAATTCTCATATTTATCGACAAATATTGATAAAACCATTGAATATACATACTTCGTAAGACGTAGTTATAAAATCAATGATAAAACTTATATATTCAATATCGATTTGTAAATTCGCTGAGTGCACAGGTTTGCTGCGAAGGGGGTATTTTTCTAATTGTGCTGTTAAATACTTTATGCCACCTCTACACAGCATTTAGAGGTGGCTGGCTATCCATTATGTACAAGAAGTGTGTATAGAAATGTTATTAACGTGTTTAAATTGTATACTATGGGTTAGTAATTTTAAAAAATATTTAGTTTTTACATTCCGAAATAAAAAAATTATGTAGTATTTACATTCAGCTCAACGTGCCCCATCACAAATGGAACAGCCTAATTTTTGTTTGCGGTTGAATATACAGTACTACTATATACATTGGTCTAGCTGATAGTGAACTGCAAATTAATTTTCGTGCATAACAGTTTGAAAAAGAGGACATTGTTTTTGTAGATTCAGATTCCGGTATACTTTATATTACTTTGAACACAATTTTATCATAAATTAAAAATTTATTTTTAAAACAAAATTAGGATACTGTATATCTAATGCCAATGAATCAACTATTTTTTACACAAACATGCAGTCTTAATAAAGTAAAACTTTGAAAGCTTATTACTTTATTTTAATTAGGCGTGTCTCAGTGAAGTTAACGTAAACCTTATGTGAAAGGTGAAAGGAATAAAACAAGTTTTATTACAGGGGGAAAATGACCTAAAAATCTGTTAATGGTTACTCCATTATGGCTTTTCAGGAGAATAAAATGTGGAAATAAAATAAAATATCATAATTTCAAAACAATATTCAGTCAAAACTATAAATTTATTTATTTATTTTCAAAACTGTTTTACATAAATATTGAAATTTATCCAAAAATCTGAAAAATCCACTGCACAATTTATATTAAACATCACCCACCTACAAACTTTCATATGGGCTCTCATTAACATGGATGGAGGCATATTTTGTATGTCTACGGTATTTAAAAATAATAATATAAAATCACATAATATAATAGGCGAAATAGTGTCATTTCTAGAATCAAAACAAAGAAAATGAGATATTCAAAATTAAATAGGATGATCAGCTACAACTGGCAGGTGATTGAGGGTTGTAGCTTTGACTATTCATTATTAATAATTAATAATAATGGATAGTCAAAGATTGTAGGTTCAAATGGAAAATTTTCGTTTTGAGGGTGTTCCCCATTTTACATTGATTTAGACGCACTTGGAAACAGCAGGTGCAGTCATCATTCTTCCTCAGTCATTCATGGTGGTAGGAGCTTGCGTCATGTCTCACATTATTTTCTTATTTTAAAATAAACATAAAGTGGTATGTGAAGTGTTACTTAGTTATCGATTTTAAATTCCAAATTTACAATTTCACATTAATTAAGATGATATCAGTTGAAAAAGTATTTTATTGGTACCTAATGGCCATCGTCTTCACCAATTATGAGCACTAAATTATAATTAGAAAAAATCTTTTGTGAAAGATCTATTTATTAGGAAAACAATCATTGGAATTAATTAAATTAATTTATAAAAGACCATCAACATAATTTAACTGTTGTCAGATAGATTAGATAAAAAATTAGGAAGTAAATAAAATAACTGTCACAACAGATGGTGGATTTTAGGTGTATTCATCTACTGTATTCTTTGTTTACCAGGACAACATGGGGGTAATAGCTTTTGGAGTGGTAACAGTGTTGGGGGCGGTTGCCATCGCCCTCCCAGTCTTTGCCCCCGCCATCCTTCCGGCGCTGGGCTTTGGGGCAGCGGGTCCAGTGGCAGGGAGCTTAGCAGCCAGTGCTCAGGCGTACCTCGGCAACATCGCTGTTGGGGGTATATTTGCTAAACTCCAGGCGATAGCTATGGCTGCCCCCACCCCTTGAATGTAGGTGACTATTTTGTATTCATGAATATTTTAATTTTTTCATTCTCATTGAGTGTGCGACGTTCTTTTGAAAAAAAATTTCCTCTTACATTTTGTGAAAGTTTAACTAACAACTAACAATTTTTACACTGGAAATCCAAAATACTATTACCAAAGTGAACGTAGACACCCACTTGCCATTGCAAGGACTGTTTCACTTGACTGTAGTACAACAGGGTCCCAGTAATCCGAAGTAATTGGATCTGAACCCTGCCCAGATTACCAAATTGTTTGGATTAACCAGAAATGCAATGTAAAGTTCCAGTAAAGTAGTGTAAAGTTGCATTAGAAGTAGACCTACAAAAACAACACAAATCCAAAAACGTTGGGCCTAAAATGCATTATTTTAGACATAAACCGTGTATTTAGACCAATTCTTACATCTTATCACAGTTTCAGGTTTTTCTACTACATATTTGGCTGGACGGCATCAAGTGTTCATACACAACATTCTAACCGTTATATACTTCTCATTAGAAATATAAAAAAAGACACATACTGACACATAAAACGAACAATATAACAGTGCTATCTGTAGGCCTACTTTTTAGGTCATTGCTTGAGATGAACTCAAGTGTTGGTTAGGTAGTTTCCCACCAAAAAAAACAATGATAATGAGTCAGACCGTGAGAATCAAATCTACTCTGAGATGTACTGTGACTGTGAGTGTAGCTAGACATTGCCCTAAACTATCTCGAGCAACAGTGTACTGCTATATTCCCATACTTGCTGTTTGATGGCACAACTTTAATTTTTTTGTCATGTACAAAAACGTGAACTGAATTCTTATGTTCTAAAAAAATTAATATTGTATTTAATTAACGTTGCGTACTTAGTACTGTATAATTATTAGTGATGTGATTGTATTGAATTGAGATAACGTGCTGTAGATTAAGATGTTATAATTCAGATTACATTGCTTCATTTTTATTTTAAACTCGATTATCTTTTTCACATCAGGTACCGGGATTTAGATTACTGGGTGTACTGAGAATTATGTATTTTAACTTCACTGCAAAATTTCTTTAGACTCTGGGTATTAAGTGAAAGAATAAACAATAAAAGAGTAAAACAGTAAAGTTCAGATTTTAGCAGATGATTTTACAGATTAGAGGAGTATCATTTCGAACAAAAGCGAAAATCAACGTTTCAAATAAATCTGCAGCTGAGATGTTATAGCCATAGACACATTAGCAAATCTGGCAACAATGCTAAGGCCAACTATAGATTATGAAAAAACAAATTACAATTAGTTTTAAAACAATTTTTTTTTACAAATAATAAATTGACTGAATGCATTCGAAATGTTACCGTGTTAATATGATTAATTATTTTTCAGACTGAACAAGATTCTTCGTTCCAAGAGTAGACTGATTCGAGAACAACCATTTTATAACATAGTTTTTATAATTATAAATTTACATATTAGTCATTAGTAAATTTTGAATGTAACATTCTTGATAATGACAATTTTGAAAAGCACCTGTGATCACTTTTTTCTATCACAATTGATTTATATTTTTATGAGTAAAATTATGTTTAAATTACTTTTGAATTTTCTTCGCAACCCACCAGTTTTTGTGCTGGACTTCTATCATTTGAGAAAAAGTCAATTGTGATACTTATGAAAGGTATCAAGGAAATCTAGCGTACCTGGTCCACTCGAAATCGTACGCTGTCTAGGAGGCACTCTGTCCACCAATGCGTGTAGGCAATTAAACTTAAGTGTTGCTATTTAAAAAAATGAAGTCAGTTTATTTATGACAAAAATTATTTTATTATTAAACCTTATAGAATTTCTCTATAATCAATATTGCGAGTATAAACACGGGATATTTAAGCGCCAAAGTTAATGTTACTTAGACGCCGATCGGCATCTGCCGCTCATGGGACCGTACACCCCTTACACGCCATTCAGTGTCCACTGCACAGATCGTGTTAAGTCCATCATATCATCGGGCTCTACTTGCTGCGACATATAGTTGGCCATGACCAAACGCCGGTTCTGGGAGAACTACTGTAACCTTACTCTAAGATTGGGCCTGTGATTTCTTTGTGGGCCTTCAGCCTACTGAAACCTCACATCCTGATCCTGAACAGGGTATCGGATGAGCGCATGTGTATTCGTGTTATAAAAATTCTTTTATTTGTTTGAGCTTCAGTCAGAACTTCACAGTCAATTTAATTACGATGCAATCTCTTGACTCTTACCCTTCTTCCGTTAGTTAGACCTTTTGCTGTATCAAGATTACGAATCAACATAACCACAGCATTCTCCTTCAACATGAGTTCATTAGCCGGAAGTCTGTTGCAAGCTTTACAATAATGTCTTCATTAAATTTAAAAAAAGAACCATGTTCCAGGGTTAGACCTTTTTTATTTAACCACTTCCTTACATAAACAGCTGATATCTCGATCATTGATGATTACCTGCATATTAAGTCTATGAGAAAAATCGTGACTTTGACCCCATATTTTTCCATGACTTTTCAAATTTTTTTTAATTGATGGCAAAACTACCTACTAAGAGCTTTCTAAAGACACCTTGGACATGGTGATTGGTAGCACCACCGCTCCAAAACAATTATCACAATAATATGCCTAGTGTATTAAATATATAGATTTGATTTATGTAAGATTTGTCTAATATTTTTAACTATATTATTACTGCTGATTTTACAAATAAATTACTCATCTCCATCACAATGAGTAAATTACTCAGAACTTGAGAGGATTTTGTACTCTGAAATGGGGGTTTAATATTAATTGATTAAAAACATAAATTTGTTACTATCACCATTGAACTGAACTTAGTAAAAAAACACAATTTAGTATCTTGAGTCTCTATATTAAGCATTTACTGGAAACTGGTTATGGTGAAATTAAAATCTTATGGGGAGAAGGTACAAATTGACATCTCACTTATTACTTAAAATAGTGTGATAAAACTTGATATAGCTTCACATAGTCAAGTTGTAATAATGTGGGCTGAAAAATATTTAATTCCTTGTGATATTAATTAATTAGGTACTCCCCAAGCTATTTTTCCTTATTATTTTAAATATCACAACTAAACTTTGTATACAGCCTTTGGTGGTGATGGTCTATTACTGTATGTTGAAGTAGGGCAGTGCACGGCTAGAAAACGTAACAAATGAATTTTCTTGAATTAGTCTACTAGTACACAACAAACGGTTCAAGAGAAAAGTAAAATTTATTTTAAATGTCTTAGAGCTTCCAATTCAATTTATTTTAAGGGAATACTTGAAAATCAATAATTTATTCCTGTTTCTCTCATAGTTTTGCATGGAATTCAGTATATAGCTTAAGGTTACGGTTACATCACCCAGAAAATCCAGTGAAAAAAGTTAGTTTTTACTACCATGGTATTTTAACTTTAGGTGTACCGTACTTATTTACCATAAGTATTTTTACAATAAATTTGTTACTTATAATTTTAATTAAATTAGGTTAACCTAGATAAGTACATTACTTTCATGTTTTCATGAAATAAGTACAGTATAGCATTTGTCAATTCGCTGATATTGTTTATTTATTTTTATTTTGTAAAAAGTTTTAGTATTTTTGAAACCAAAAACTTTTGGTGAACATTTTTTGTGAAAATTCAACCCCTTCGATAAAAAAAGGTTACCTGAGGTCGCAGAAATGTGGTCATGCATAATATTTTTTTTAACCTCAACTCCAATGAACATGGACCTGAGCGTGGTGAATTAAAGACAGTGAGGTACCGTAGCGGTGTGATTCACATAGGCAATTATAATTATTACTTTTAGGTGAAATAAAACCACCAAGCCTATAAGCATATAGTAACGCCGACGGTCAGATTAGAAATGTGCATTGCTAAAAATAAAATCTGAACTGTTGCCAACTAACATGCCCCCCTGTATCATTGACCTCAGAAACGTTGACTTAACACGAACTGACGACTTGCAACAAAGATATCATGTTACTTTTGTTTTAAGAGACCAGAACAAACAATTAATTATAGTTTACATGTCTATGAGCACAATAGATCTTGTTAAAAATTGTCAGATCAAGATGAAATTTGGTAAAGATATATAATACTATTAGGGTTTTTGGCACTATGCGAAAACAAATTGCGTGTAGTATGGCCAGTTACCAATTCAATGATCTAATCTAATCTAATATCAAAGATGCTGTTAATATGTTAAATGCTGATTTGTCTTTTGTATTCCAATGGAGCCAAAGACTTGGTTTAAGTTTAAACATATTAAATTGTAAACACAGGAGAAGAACTTCAAGATTGTTAAATACAGTAAATATAGTTTCTTTAATAAGGATCAATGATGAAATAATAAACTATGAGACCAATGATGTAGACTTAGGTATTAGAATAAACCATGGTTTGTAATAGTCAGATCAAGTTAATTATGTATGTGATAGTATATCGTTATCTCTACCAATTTAGTAGATTTTTATTCAATCCTGCATTTTAAGTGAAAAACAATGGTATAGCTACAATTGGGGCCCCAAAGAACAATGTATTATATATAAAGGAGGGCCACCTCAAGGTTTTGTCCTTGGGCCCCTTCAGGCCTAATTAAAAATGGATAAAAACTGGTTAGAAAAGTTTTAGTAGAAACTCTGATTTTCTATATTTGACTATGTTATTTCCATACTGTGACCTGTAATGAAGAACTTACTTAAATATTAATAGTGACTCAAAATTCTTGTATTGGGTATACTTTCAATTTAAGGCTTGATGAACATGTTACTAGATATACACAATTGGGATGGCTGAAGATAAAGGAAAGAAGGGAATCAAATGTACTAAATACTATATATATATATATATATATATATATATATATATATATATATATATGTAAGGTGCTTAAAACAAGAAGAACCTAACCATTTGTGTGATATGTTTAAAGTATGCAAACTTTTTCTTTAAGAGAAACTGGATTTTTTGAATGAAATGTTAGTTTCTTGTAAAACAATTGTTTACAATAAATCTTTTTATGTTACATCCATAAACTGATGAAAATTTAGATAACGACATAAAAAGTCTTGGAAGGATAAAAAGATTTTTTCAAAAGTGGTGAAGCGATTACTCTTATCTAGGTATCAAGTTTAAATATAAAATATCGTGTTAGCATTGTTTATATGGAGGTGTCTATTTGTTGTCCATTCAATTAATTGTAATAATTCCAACTGTTTTCATTTTTAGCGAATTCCCCATAGGCAAGGGCTACTACCATAGGTTTCATGGTAAGACTTAAGCCCAGGACCATTTTATTTTTTTGTCTTTAGGTGTCCAGAGACCAAAAACAATAGTCGTTAAAATTTTTATACAGTATACATATGTGTGGTGTGTCTGTGAATATGATAACTCTTGTAAAAATGGTCTGATAGAGACAAAATTTGGTAGAGACGTGTATTCCTATATTTGCTCGGACGAGTTCGTAAACCAGTCATATCGGTAGTTTGGGGGGAGTTTTGTACCCTAAAAATGAGTTTTTTGTATTTTCCCATGTAATTTTTAAAATTTCAAATATTATATTTCACTATTAGAATCAGCTTAAAAAACTACACAGTTTAGTTTGTTAAAGTTTGTCTCTATCTCCAACGGTTACCGAGATATTAAGAAATCTAAACAGACTACGTTGCATTTTGGGGATCCCATTTTAATCTTATAAAGAAAGATTAATTTTACACTCATTAACAGATTTTTGTCAATGAAATTGATATTTAGCTTCATGTGGTTGAGATCCATCCATTTAAGCTCAAAAATGTGTGTTTATCATGGAGCAGCTAACTTGCATACTCTTTTCCCATGTGAATCATATAGAGATTAGTTAAACTCCTTTATTTGTGCACAGATGTTGATGAACTTGGTATAAACAGTCAAAATACAGTATAAATTGTTTACGCTAGAAACACCTACTTTCAGCGTTCCTCACAGCAGAAAATCTGCATACTCTTTCCCATGTTAATCTTAAGGAGAACAATTCTCATATTTATCAACAGATAATGATAAAACTTGTCATATATTATTATTATTATGTTATCGATTTGGAAATTTGCTGAGTACACAGGTCTGCTGCGACGGAGGTATTTTTTACTAATGTTAATATATCCTGTACCATACTTCGGTATTGTTCAAATATAATTAAAAATAAGTCTACAACTTTAGGACATCATAGAATTGTAATTTTTGAACCTGTCCTGGGGGAAGAGTGGACCTTTGGTCTAATCCAGGGCAGGTAAAATGATGAATTTGTCATTTGTCTCTCTCTCTCTCTCTCTCTCTCCCTTCCCCTCTATCTCTTAATTGAGTTTTTAGTTAATTGTTTTCTTTTAATTACATAACTGTTTTTCACAGTTTGAAACAGGACTAATGTTTATTTTTTTGTAATCATAAAAAAATTTTTGACAATAATTACCTATAACTTCTCCCACCTATATGTTATATAAGGAGAAAGAACTGTTTTCATCAACATTTTCAAATTTGAATTGGATATATCCATTCAAGGGTATCTTAAACCTAAAAATGATATCTGTGTGTGTGTTTAAATGTTAGTTCACTGATATCATATGTATTTTTATCACATAGCCTATATATATTCATATATATTTTTAAAAACCACATAAATATTTAATGGTAATAAGCATTCTGAAACTTATGATGTTTTAAATTATTAAATAGATTTATCACTTGACGCAAATATGATCATTATTGAAGCTGAGTCATAATAAGTGGAAATCACGAGGCCATACACCTGTACTGCATTGCACAACCAGAGTGAATTACACAATTTGTTGTTCTTATGGTATCCACAATAATGCAGGTACTTACAGCAACTTACAAAATTGTATTAAATTTAAAATTAATTAGTATCAGGATGATGAATAAGACTAATTAAAATCTGAACAGCTGTTCTTATAACCAAAAATTCAATAAAATAGCTCCATAGTTAGCTGAATTTTTACTTTCTCCCCTTATACATAGTATATGGAGAATGTATTGTTTTCGTCAAAATTTTCGAATTTGAGTTGAGAGTGGATATATCTGTTTTGGCCTGTACCATACTTCGGTATTGTTCAAATATAATTAAAAATAAGTCTACAACTTTAGGACATCATAGAATTGTAATTTTTGAACCTGTCCTGGGGGAAGAGTGGACCTTTGGTCTAATCCAGGGCAGGTAAAATGAAGAATTCGTCATTTGTCTCTCTCTCTCTCTCCCTTCCCCTCTATCTCTTAATTGAGTTTTTAGTTAATTGTTTTCTTTTAATTACATAACTGTTTTTCACAGTTTGAAACAGGACTAATGTTTATTTTTTTGTAATCATAAAAAAATTTTTGACAATAATTACCTATAACTTCTCCCACCTATATGTTATATAAAGAGAAAGAACTGTTTTCATCAACATTTTCAAATTTGAATTGGATATATCCATTCTGGGGGGTATCTAAAAATGATATCTGTGTGTGTGTTTAAATGTTAGTTCACTGATATCATATATATTTTTATCACATATATATATTCATATATATTTTTAAAAACCACATAAATATTTAATGGTAATAAGCATTCTGAAACTTGTGACGTTTTAAATTATTAAATAGATTTATCACTTGATGCAAATATGATCATTATTGAAGCTGAGTCATAATAAGTGGAAATCACGAGGCCATACACCTGTACTGCATTGCACAACCAGAGGGAATTACACAATTTGTTGTAATTATGGTATCCACAATATTGCAGGTTTTTACAGCAACATACAAAATCGTATTAAATTTAAAATTAGTATCAGGATGATGAATAAGACTAATTAAAATCTGAACAGCTGTTCTTATAAACAAAAATTCAATAAAATAGCTCCATAGTTAGCTGAATTTTTACTTTCTCCCCTTATACATAGTATATGGAGAAAGTATTGTTTTCGTCAAAATTTTCGAATTTGAGTTGAGAGTGGATATATCTGTTTTGGGGTTCCCTGAATCCAAAAAAAGTGGGTTTCGACATGATGTCTGTCCATCTGTGTGGATGAAATTTGGCATGTATGTTTAGGTATATTCACCGTATCTCCAGGTGTTTTTTCATTTTAAAAAGGGTTTTATTTTTAAGGGTAGTTTACCCCTAAAAACCCTTAAAAAACGTAAACAATCCAAATTTTTCAAAAACGGCTCTAACTGTTTTGATTAAATGTTGATAGTTTATAGTGCACAGAGTACCATATAATTTGACACCACCCGCATGTCTGTAAAAATGACGGTTCAAAAGTTATGGGGTTTTAATGTAAAAAAAATATAATTTTTAAATTTTCAGTGAAAATAATAAAAGTATAACTTAACTGGCACCATTGAAATCAGCTTAAAAAACTAAAAAAATTGGTATTTTGAATTATTTGTCTACGACTAATGGTTCCAAAGGAGAGTTAAATTTACTGTCCATGATAAACGCAGTATGTTGTCTGAAATCGCCCAATGTTATTCTTATGGAGAAAATGAAAAAATCATTTTTCCTTATTTTCCATAAAACTTGGTATGAAGCGTAAGGTAAAATCACCCAACAAAACCAACTCAAAAAAGCTTGGTGTTACGGGGGGGGGGGGGTCCCCATTCAATTCGAACAATCAATTTAACTTTGTCTCTTGTTTTTATTTTCATATATGGAATCTAAAAATTAATTTAGAGAATAAAGGCATTTAAACAAAGCCATTCGAAACTTTATTTTTAAAATTTATTATGTTCAACTCTATCCATGCCATAAGTATTTTGTTAAAGAGTTTAATTTGCATATAGTTGTCTCCTGGAATAGTTTTCCAACCTAATGGTTGGTAAAACTAAATTTTGATTTTTTCGTGTCTATGTACTTCCCTAAAAGTTACAAATTCAGACACATTTTCTCTTAGATTTATTCAATTTTGGAAAATAAATATAAAGGGGACCATCATTATGCCATAGGTAATAGAAAATATCCTACAGTAAATTAAACATATCTGTGCCCTAAACTAAACACAATTATTATGGCCTTTTTTCTGCTGTTAGAATTTTCTTTGGTTTAAGGATTTTTAAATAGACCAGAGTAATGGGGAAATGTTGCAGGATATTGATTCACAAGATGGTACAGTTTCAGTTGCAAATTTTAACTCAACTTCATTGGTAAAAACTTCCAATTAGGTAAGTAAACACAATAAATACTTTTTGAAACTGATTTTAGAAACTAAAGAATTTTAGTCTCAGATAGATAATTAATTCATTGTACATACATATTAATAAGTAGAATTTGCCATATTGAACTTCATAAAAATCCTCTTTTAATCTAATCTCTTATCACTTGCACTCCATAACTTTTTTGATTTCTCTTCCGCTTGTAGCGCACATACTTTGATAAATATCAGATATTATGAAATGGTGTTATATTAGAAAATTTCCCTTAACAAAATAGAACTAATACCGTGTTCATGACAAGACTTAGACCCACATTCAATTTTTCATGTTTTGATGTCTCCAGGTACTAAAAACGTAGTTTGTTTGAGATTGTCTGCATAAGTGTTCATGCCGTGTGTCCAAAAAATGATTTCAGATTTTAAAACAGCTAAATAATATCTAATGAACTGCTGTATATTCATTACATTACCAAGGGTTACATAGATTTATTTATGTTAATTTGTCTATGTAAATAAAATTAGGGTTATGTCCATACATTTCTTGGAGTTTTGACATTTTCGTTATTTTTATGAGTATACTACAGAAAAGCTGTAATGGGCCTTTTCTCAATTTCTGTCTTTCTGTAAGGCTGAACAAGGACTTTTTTGTAACGCTTAATTTCTCTATGAAAACTCATGGGTACCCACAGTTATGAAATTTATTTCCATTATTATACAGGGTGTTCATTAAAGTTAGGGACAAACTTCGAGGGGTGATAGTACTCATCAAAATAAACAAAAAATTTCCAATAAACATATGTCGAAAAATCCTTCGTTTAGCCGCTAGCCGCCATTTTGTATTTTATACAAAAGACTTTATATATAAAGAACTATTTAAGATACAGAAACCAAACTTTGCACACACATTTATTGGCCAAAGAGAAAAGTATTCTCAAAGTATCATTAAGGTTGCTTTTATATTTTTAAAATGGCGGCGGTTCTTAAAGTTAATGGTTTTTTGTTATTTAAATTACAATATTTTTAACCGCCGTCATTTTTAAAATATAAAAGCAAACTTAATGATAATTTGGGAATATTTTTTTCTTTAGCCATAAAATATGTGTGCGAAGTATGGTTTCTGTATCTTAAACAATTATTTATATATAACGTTTTTTGTATAAAATACAAAATGGCGGCTAGCGGCTAAACGAAGGATTTTTCGACATATGTTTATAAGAAATTTTTTGTTTATTTTGATGAGTACTATCACCCCTCGAAGTTTGTCTCCGACTTTAATGAACACCCTGTATAATTTTTTAAGGTTTTTATTTACTTTAAGGGTAGCTGGTAGCTCAGTTGTTTAGATCAGTGTTAATTTGTCTAATTTAGGTCCACCAGTCATTTGCAAAGTTTCTGTATTTACTTGACTTTTTAAAACACTGCCGATAGACTAAGTAATAGTAAGGATGGGTATTCAGTGTCTGTTATAAAAACTTTGTACTGTAATTAGCTGTTACAGGTGCATGTTTTATTGGTCTGTGATCATTATTAGAGTAGCATTGAGCTATTAAAAGTATGTCAATACTTTGACAACACATATATATGTTTGTGAACAATGCAATTTGGTACAGGATTATTGTGTATATTTTTAATTTTTGTTCAATTATTAAGTTCTAAAACCAGGCATAGTGTTTGTTTAGAAGGGTAATTTTTTACCTGAAAATGAGATTTTTGGGATTTCTACATAAATAAATGATCAAACTTTTAAATAGCACCTTTGGAATAAATTAAAGAACAAGCAATTTAGTATGTTGATTTTACTCTTTGTGTCAATCTGGGATGTGGAAATTATTAACCCTAGAAGTGGCAAGCTTTTTACTCTTAACTGTAACATAAAAATAATTACTAATATTTTCTTGAAATTTTAAAGTATAAACAAAAAACGTATGAAACATGCCCTCCCCTTATAACCACTAACCACAAAAGCAAAACAGGTGTCCACTGCAATCCCAATTAAGCCTACAAATGCCGTCAACTTCCACCCAAGCCAGCCACCGTTTATTTAATGTGGGCCCCCACACCGCTGTACAACACATTTGCAAGCCAAATTGGGATTGCTCATGGTCGGGATCCGAACCCTAGCACTTCTGAATGGCTAGAACGTTACGCTCGTCAGCGCAACGCTTTAACTGGTCAGACCACCAGTGCATAGGAGTAGAAAGCGCTTACTTGGTTATAAGACGTGCCCGGTGGCAGTCTAGTACACTACTTGAGCAGGTTCGATTGTTTGCCACCAGAGGGCAACACGGTCACTTAGGCACTAGTGTCTAACAAGTTCACGAAACTGACGACAGATGCCTCCACCTACCAGCGTGGCGGTATTCGCGATAAATAGACGCTGCAGCGTCTTTACCACTCCAAGGGTTAGACCCAGTATTATGTGTTTTTGAGTCCCAATCTTAACTATCTAATTGGGAAGAAAAAATTCATACATCTCTTATTGTTTAAAATGTAGAGATAAAATTTAATATGGTATACTACTTCATCTGGCTTATCTTGCCTATCTTAGTATATCATCACAAGTAATTCCTAAATGTATAGAAATTTGCTGTGTGCATATTCTACTTTGAAGTTATTTAAAGTAAACAAGTTCAGATAAAAATAAATCTTACCAACTAATTTAAAATAAATGGTCCAGAAAATACTGTTGTGCACATTTATGTGTCACCAATATTATTTATATCAGATGTATTTTGTGTGACATGGATATGTCTTAGCTCGGGGGGATGTCAATTTTCAAGACCAAAATTTGAAACAGTGAAGTCAGATGGCTAACAAGTAAGCTAAAGTAATGTTTTTAATTCCTATAAAAAGGAATTAAAAACATTACTTTTAGACATATCCATGAATTTAATTTAACCTATTTTCTACAGGAAAATAAACACACTTTCTTCTTTCCCATTCCAAACCAAAGAGAATACTTTTATACTTTACTTTATACTTTTAACTGAAATGGCGACCTACCCAGGTAGGTATTTTAAGCCAAGTATGAATGAAGAATGAATGTAGGATGATTGTGGCGCGATCTTGTAGTCTTGTTACTGACTAAGGCTGACATGTTCCTTAGACAGGACTGTTAATTAATAGCCCAACAGCCGATGGCAAATAAGGGACCTAAAGTTTAACGTGGAATCCGAACCACACCCTCTGAATTACGAATTGGTCTAATTATGAGGATAGGCTTTGTGGATTAACGTAGTATTCAATAGTGCGGACGTTATTGACGCATCTATTCTACAATGCTGTTCAATTATTCAATGTACTACCTCATAATCTGAAAATTGAAATTGACCCGGGTCGCTTCAAAAGGCAACTTAGGTCTATTCTTGTTAATAAGTGCTACTACAGTGTCCATAACTGCATCGCTGGCGGACTATAGCTTATGTCTTTCTAATATTTTAATTTTAAGTTTTGTTTGGTATAAGCTATATTTTAATATTTTATTGACCTGGCTAATACAATTGTACATTGTCAATCTGGCTTGAATAAAGAGTTATTAAGTTATTGAGTTAATCCACACAAGAGAACACCACAAGAGAATAAATTTAATAGATAAAGGTAACTTTAAGAGTTGCACAAATTGTGTGTGTGTTATGTAGATTAGTGCCATTGGGGATGGAAGGCAACAAACATTGCAGTGTAACAACTTTATGCTTTTATTTAACATTTATATCTGATTTTTTCCAGATATCTATCAAACATTTTTCTAAAGTTCAAATTGTGAACCAAGCATTTCAGTTGTACAGCACAGCCATAAAAAAGCAACCTGTGTATTTTTCTGAATCAACAAAAAAATTGAAATATTTTTTTAAGAAATGTTCTTCTCCCATGTTTATCTCTCACTGTCTATGATTTTTCTAGAATCCGCAAAGATGGGGTTGTTAGCGTACGTAGTGGTAACAGCTGTTGGAGCAGGAGTCTGTGCTATGCCAATTTTGGCCCCAGCTGTACTACCTGCTCTCGGTTTTGCGGCTGCAGGTCCCATCGCGGGGACCATTGCTACAGGTGCACAAGCTTATGTCGGAAACGTAGCTGCAGGTTCGATTTTTGCTGCACTCCAGGCATTAGCTATGGCTGCTCCAACACCGTAGGTACGTCTGAAATGGTTACCAGAACAGGATTATCCTGATTAGTATTTTTACCAATTTGTACTAAGTTACAATTAGGCTTGAAACCAGATAACAACACCATCATATTGAAATACTTTTGACTATCCAGTTTACAGGCTACTTTATCATCTCGGTTACCACTATGGGGGAGGTGATGGTGTATGTCTTAATATGCATTAAGAAATTTAACATCTGTACTTCACAACAAAAGATTTAAGTATTCCTTTCATAGTATTTTGTTCTTGATGGGCTGCTAGAACTGAAAATAAATCCTACTTAGGCCTGGACTCAAATCTAAATTTTTATAGGTCCCTAGTTCTTACCCAAAATCATGCAACATGCAAGAAAATAAATAAACAAATAAAGTCTTTATTAGCCAGTGTTCCCCAGATACAAGTTATGTTTTGTATGGTAACTGTTACCTTACATTAAAAATATACAAAAAAATTAAAAAGAACTCTAAGATTAAATATTGACAATTTTTTACTTAAAAAAAGACTTAATGTCACTTTTAAAGGTTCTATAACTTTTTGCCTTCTGTTTGAATGGCATTCTGTTGTACACATGTTGTGTACAAAGTAGGAGACCTCTTTCTCAGTTCAGTTCTAACCCGCGGCAAATGCAGCTGACCTTCCTGTCAAGTACAGCGCTCACACATCTTTACTCCCAAAATCTCTTAACATGTATTAAGTGGGTGTGGGAAGTAAATTTGGTGAGTATTTTTGAAAAAAAAAATGGTCATGCTTTTAAGTAATTTTATTATAAGTAATTTCCAGTTTACCTTTAGAGGGAGAAAGTATGTCAGTTCACTGATACCATTTTATTTTGAAATTTATATTTATTTTCAGGTGATTTTCTTCTGAAAATAAAAATGTGGAAGGAGAAGCGTTTTTTATTAAATCTTTGTAAATTATTTTTAAATAAATATCACATGTAAAACATTGTTTGTTAAATTATCTAATCCAATAGCATATATATGTATGTAGGGTAGAGAAATTTTAAATATTTTCTTTTATTAAATTGACTATTTTACTGGGATAGGATTAGTCTGTAACACTTTCTAAATGCAAGAGTCATGCATATTACAGGAACCTCAATGTTATTGCTACCCAACAAACCAATAAGCTTTCGATTACCATTGCTTTACGTTACATGAAATAGTTATTTGTGCATCAAAGTATTAAAGTGACACTTTTGTCCGAGAACGGAACTGTTGTAGCCGAGGCCAACAATTTCCTGAGGAACAAAAAGGACTTCAATCACATACAACACAATACACATAAGTACAGACAGTGTCATTAGTCTGTGTGTGTGTGTGACTCTGATGCTACTAGCCGTTCTATAAAAGTTGAGCTTGCTTACTTCAGGATGTTCGTGTACAAGATATTCAGCTGAAATAAACAAAGTAAACCTGAGAAAATAAACCTAAAGAAATAAACCTGATAACTACTGTCATCTGCTATTATTTCACATAGTTTATTACAGGGTGTGCCAAATTTCTCCCATGTTAACAATAACAAACATGTGCTTTAGTTAACCAGAGATATTAACTGTATTGTAAGGAAATTTTGTCAGATTGTGCAATAATAGGAGATTTATTAATAACCATTATGTTTTCAAACTCGTATTTGACGACACAATCATTTGAATATAGACATTAGGTGTGGCATCACCCAAACACTTAATTTTTTAACCACTACTGAACAGGGCCTGTAAAATACTCCATCACTCCAATAATATTATGCAGTAAATGCACTTTTCAGTCTACTTTTACACTAAGAAACTATTCTTTTTTTACAAGGTGATTTTTTTATCTTCTCATTATTTGATTTCTTTAACAAACCTGCCTTCTGGTCTGCTATATAGATTTCTTAGAAAGAAGATATAATGAAAATTTTATAAAGTTATTAGTTTTATTTAAGCTATCCAGAGTTCTCTACCTACTAAGGAAGCTCAGGGAGAGCATAAGTAATCCTTACCTGGTAACAGTATATCATGACTTGTTCCATAGCCATCTGTTATATGGTATTGTGTTGTGGGGACACTCTCCAGTGGCTCACGACTACTGTTGCTCTAGAAGGAGGCTGTTAGGTTTATATCTTCATCCGGTCCAAGAGAACACTGTCGCCCCCTGTTTACAGACCTGGGAATCCTTACAGTTTTTAGCCAGTATGTGCTGAATAGCATGGTACTGTTGAAGGAGACTCTCGACAGATTTGATAGCAGAAGCGCTCAGCACAGCTATGCCACACACAAGGCTAAAGATCTGGACATGCCTCGTGGCCGTCTTAGTCACACAATGAAAAGCTACCCGCGCTCGGTTATCAGAATCATTAACACCTTGCCAGATAGAATAAGAAATCTGGAGCCAGCAGCCTTCAAAGAGGAAATTCGCAGCTCCCTTCTGCTGAGACCCCTTTACAGCCTCCAGGAGTTGGTAGAGTATCCTCTTGTGCCGATATAATGTAGGACGCCCTACACTTTTATGTCTATCCGGGAATCCCCGGTCAAAGATACAGGATTCAAGTATAAGTTTTTAGTTGTAGGGTACAAGATAACCCATAGAAATACAAGATTTTAAATTTAAATTAGGGTTTAAGAGTAGTGGTATTAGAATAAAGTACCTTTTATAGTTGAAAAGGAAAAATTATTTAAATTTAAAATTTTCCAATTTACTACATTCTTTAGTCTAAAACTATGTGAATCATCAGCAACTGTCATCACCCCAAGTTTTATAAATAGAATGCAGGCCAATAACTCAACATAATGACATAATTACAACTAAAGTTTATTTGAACATTAAATTTTTTGCAATAAGTACAATGTAAAAATAATTTCATTAAATTTATTAGCGTGAAAAATCTAAGATCACTCTTCAATCTTTTTTCATTGATAAAGAAAAAGATATAGAAAAGGATAAGAAAAATATCATTGCATTGAATGAGTTGAAGTTATCGGTCAGAACAGAAATGTTGTAAGCGATAGAGTAACATGTTAAGTTTACTGAATATTGGGAGGATAGAAATTGTATTTATTGCAGTAGAAAGTAGTTTAACTACTTATCAATGGATAAGTTTTTGGAGTAAAAGTACATTATCTGGATAATCAATTGTTGTGAGGAAAAATTTCAACTATATCAGAAACTGACAATACAATCAGGTTGGAGTATGTATTCAAATACAAACTGGTTGAAGTATGTATTCAAGTGTTAGAGATAATTGGATTAAATTCTAAAACTCAAAAAAGCCTGAACATGCCAGTTAGATAGGACCAAAAAACCTTTACTGTTTAACCCTTAGAGCGCCACAGCGTCGCTCACAACGACTCTAGTACCTATGCACAAAGTGCAGGCCTCACGACAGTGACTCTCTGTAAATCTAGTAATAACTAAGTTATTATTAATGTACTGGCTTACTTTTGGCGTTTGTTCCAAAAACCGTGGACAGTCAATTTATGATATTTATTTTGGTAAACATTGCATTTTCATGAAAAACGCCACTGCACTTCATGCACGAGAACCATAGAAATGGCCGAGGCACTCAAAGGGTTAATATAGTCTTTGGGAAATACTCTGTAAAATAACTTTATCACATCTCATAAAACTGAAACACTACTGATATTAG